>CAUYQG010254820.1:0-13216 GCA_963574415.1 Tarsius wallacei
TGTTTTGAGTGGGAGTCTCACTCTGTCGCCCAGACTGGAGTGCAGTGGCCGCTCTCGGCCACCGCAGCCTCGACCCGCTGGGCTCCGGCGATCCTTCCGTCTCAACCTTCCAAGTAGCCGGAACTACAGGCACACGCTACCACGCCCGGCTAATTTTTTTGATTTATTGTAGAGATGAGGTCTCGCCTGCCCAGGCGGGTCTCGAACCCGCGGGCTCAGGTAATCCACTCACCTCAGCCTCCCAAGGTGCGGGATTACAGGCTGAGCCACCAAGCCCGGCTGAAAAGCTACTGATTTTTAAATATTGATTTGTAACCGGAAACATTACTGAAGTTGCTTATCTGGCCTAGGAATCTTTTGGTGGACTCTTTAGGGTTTTTAAAATGTAGAATCATATCTCCAAAAGGAAAATCTAACTTCCTCTGTTTTTGTTTGATAACATTTGTTTCCTCTTGCCCAATTGCTGTGGATAGGACTTCTAGTATGTTAAATAAATGTTGACAGTGGACATCCTTGTCTTGTTACTGTTCTTAGAAGGAATGCTTCCATCTTCTGCCCATTCAGTATGATGGACTGTGAATTTGTTATAGATGGATTCTATTATTTGAGATATGTTTCTTCAATGCCTAGGTGGCTGAGGGTGTTTGTCATGAAAAGATGTTGGATTTTATCAGATGCTTTTTCTGCATCTATTGAGATGATCATATTGTTGTTTTTAATTCTGTTTGTGTGGTGGATAATATTTGTTGATTTGCATATGTTGAACCAACCTTGCATCCTGAGAATAAAGGCCATCTGTTTGTGGTGAATAATCTTTTTGATGTGCTATTGGATGCAGTTTGCTAGTATTTTCTTGAGCATTTTTGTGTCTATGTTTATCAGGGATATCAGCTTTTAGCTTTAATTCTTTGTTTTGTCTTTTCCAGATTTCAGTATTATGCAGACTGAGTTAGGGAGGGGCCCCTTCTCAATTTTTTGCAATAGTTTCAGTATGATTGGTGCCAGTAAAAATAAAGAAAAAAGTATGAACATCTCCAAGAAATGTGAGATTATGTAAAATGTCCAAACCTTAGATTTGTAAGTGTTCCTGAGGAAAAGGAAAAGCAAAAGGTTTGAAAAACCTATTTGAGGAAAAATTCCCTGTGTTACTAAAAATTTAGACACGCAGACACAAGAAGCTCGTTGCAAAAAGACACAAGAAGATTCATTGCGAAAGGACATCCCCAAGGTCTGTCATTGGGCTATCTAGAGTCAAAATGAAGAAAAAATATCTAAGAGTAGTGGGAGTAAAGTAGCAAATAACTTATAAAGGCAAGCCTATCAGAAAACAGCAGACTTCTCAGCAGAAATGTTACAAGCCAGAAGAGATTAGTTCCTATTTTTTTTAATTTGAAAAGTGTGGGGTACAATTCAGGATTAGGTATACAAGTGGGCATCGTTCAGGTAAAGTTTAGGCCTCCTTTTGGTCTCTACTTTGCCTGGTTTGAGATCAGGTACCTTATTGATGTTGTGTTCTCCCCTCCCCAACTCTGGCAGTATCCCTTTTTTATAGTATTATGGTAAATTTTCAGGGTCTGCTTATGAGTGAGAACATGTGGTACTCTGTTTTTTGTTTCTGTGATAGATCACTGAGTATGATAGATTCTAAATCCATCCAAGTTGCTGTGCAGTCCATATGTTTGTCCTTCTTTATGACTGCGTAATATTCCATTGTGTATATAGCTCCTATCTTTAATCTCCTCAAACAGAATAACTGTCAGACAAGAATTTTGTATCCCACAATTAAGATTTATTAATTAAGAAGAAATAAGGTCTCTCATGGATAAGCAAATGCTGAGGTAATTTTTCACCACTAGGCTAGCTCTACAAGAAATGCTCCAGACAGTTTTTCTTCTTTGAAAAACTTGCCCATGGCAAGTCTTTCTGCCATGAGTCTTCCTTCTTCCGTTTTCTCTTTTTCTCGCTAATAAACTTTGCTTGAAAACTTGAAAGACAGAAAGAAAGGAGGGAGGGAGGGAGGGAGAAGAAAGAGAGAAAGGAATGCTCCGAGGAGTTCTAAACAATAAAACAAAAGGCTGAAATGCACCAATAGAAAAACACTGAGAAGAATAAAACTCACAGGGCTTATAAAACAGTAACTCAAAGGCTAAAACAAAGCAACTAGGTAACAATCAGTATGATGACCGGAACAGTACCTCACGTATTATTACTAGCTTTGAATGTAAATGGTCCAAATGCCCCCACATGAAAGGTACATGTTGGGGGAATGGATTTAAAAAAAACACAATCCAAGTATTTGCTGCCTTCAAGAGGCCCAGTTCACTCACAAAGACCCCTATAGACTCAAGGTAAAGGAGTAGAAACAAATATCCCACACAAATGGAAACCAAAACTGACCAGGAGTATTATTCTTATATCAGATAAAATAGACTTTAAATCAACTGTGAAAAAAAAGACAAAGAAGAGCATTACATAATGATAATGAATCAATTCAACAAAAGGCATAGCAAATCTCTCTATATATGCACCTAATGCTGGTAATCCCAGTTTCACAAAGCAAATTTTATTAGACCCAAGAAAAGAAACAGACAGCAATAATATACTAGTGGGAGATTTCAACACTCCACTCCAGCAATATACAGATTGTCAAGGCAGAAAGTCGACAAAAAAACAATGAACTTAAACTGGACTCTAGACTAGAACAAAGGAAACTAACAGACATTTACAGAAAATTCTACCCCCAAAGTGCAGAATATACATTCATCTCATCAATAGATGAAACATTTTCCAAGATAGACCATATGATTGGCCATAAAGTAAGTTTCAATGTGTTCAAAAAATCAAAATTCTATGTAGTACCTTCTCAGATCACAGTGCAATAAAACCAGAAATCATTTTCAAGAGGAACTCTCAAAACCACACAAATACATAGAAATTAAACAATCTGCACCTGTACAATCTTTGGGTCAAAAGGCAGAAGCATCAAACTGGATCTGTATCTCTCACCATATGCAAACATTAACTCATGATGAATTAAAGACTTAAATATAAGACCGGAAGTCGTAAAGCTTATAGAAGAAAATCTAGAATAAACTCTTCCAGACATTGACTTAGGGAAAGAATTTATGTTTAAGACCCCAAAAGCAAATGCAACAAAAACAAAAATAAATAAGACTTAATTTGACTAAAAACCTTTGTACAGTAAAAATAATCGACAGAGTAAATAGAAAACCTACAGAATGGAAGAAAATATTTGCACACTGTACATTTGGCAAATGATCTATACCCCAGATCTAAAAGAAACTGAAAAAAATCATCAAGAAAAAAAAACCCATTAAAAAGTGCCTAAACAACATGAACAGACATTTCTCAAAAGAAGATACACAAATGACATTTCACAAAAGAAGATACACAAACATATGAAAAATCAGGGAAATGCAAGTGAAAATCACAATGAGATACCACTTTATCCCAATCAGAATGGTCATTATTAAAAAGTCAATAAACAATAGATGTTGGTGCAAATGCAGTAAAAAGGAAATGCTTATACATTATTGGAGTACAGTCTCTAAGGAAAACAGTATGGAGATTTCTCAAAGAACTAAAAGTAGACCTATCATTTGATCCAGAAATTCTACTAGCAGGTACTAGTCAAAAGAAAATAAGTCATTAAGCGAAGAGGACACCTGGACCCATACATTAATCACATCATAATTCATCATTGCAAGGATGGGAATCAACCTAAGGGCCCATTAACTGATGAGTGGTTTAGAAAAATGTGATACACACACACACACACACACACACACACACACCATGAAATAGTATTCAGCCATAAAAGAACAAAATAATGTATTTTGCAGCAATTGGATGGAACTGGAGGCCGTTATCCTAAGTGAAGTAACTCAGGAAAAAAATAGCAAATGCCATATGTTCTCACAAGTGAGAGCTAAGCTGTGGGTTCATTTTTTCTTTGCATTTCAGTTTGAGACGTTTTTAAGGAAACATTTTAAGATCAGTGATTGTCTCCCCAGCCATGTCTTGTGTAGTAGTTAGCCCATCGAAGGCATTCTTTGTTTCTCCTACATTCTTTTTGATTTATGGCCTGACTTTTGATTCTTCTTTAGTATTTCAATCTCTCTGCTTACGTTGCCTGTTATTGTGTACTGTCTACTTTTTTCCATTAGTGCCCTTAATATATTAATAATAGATTTCTAGCCGATAATTTCATAATCTCTGCCATATCTGAGTCTCAGTCTGTTGCTTCTTTTGTCTCTTCAGACTATGTTTTTTTTCCTTTCCTTTTAGGATATCTTTTCATCTTTTGTTGAAAGCCATATATGATGTATTGGATAATATGAAGTAAGATAAATTGGCGTTTAATATGAAGATTTATGTATATCTGATATGGATTATGCTATGTTCACTGTTTGCCATAACTGTAGGTGTCTGAGGATTCAGTATCTTCCGATATTATTGGTTTTGTCTCCACTGCTATCTTTGGAATTCCTTGGAAACTCCTATCTAAATAGAAGCTGAGCTTACAGTTGTTCCAGCTGTAATCCTATGTTATTTTACAGGAGCCTCGTTGATGTAGTGTAAAATATGGGTGTGGGAAGCATTTACTACTACTACGGTTAGATCTCATTCTCTTAGTTTACCTGTGGCCCTGGGCTGTGACCTGGACAAGTTCTTCTCATTTTCCTCTTCCATCTCCATAAAGACACACACACACATACACACACACACACACAAACACACTGACACACACGCACCCACACATACACAGTTACACACACAGTTACTTGAGATAGGACTAGATGAGGCTGAATATTTTTCTTCTTCCTTACTGGTTTGCCTCTGGTCAATCAGTTTCCATTAGGGGTAAACAACAGAATACTCTGAGACTATTTCAAAATTCTTATTTTTCCCCCTCCCCATGCTAGAAGTATAAGGGAAATTTTCTCCAATCTTTATTCTGAGAACTTAGTGGGGCTCCTAGAGGTAAAACTCATGAAAGTGTGTGGGGCCCCAGGAGTTGTTGACTCTCTAGATAGTCTACATTCAGCTTCCAACAGTTCACCAACTCCTACCAGTTCCTGGCTTTAGCAGCTTCCACTCTGGGTAATCTATGACTTCTTTTATTTACCAGTCTCTGCAGTTTGGGACTGTCAGTTTGCCCTGTAACCTTAATTATATGGGGAAATCTAAGAGTTCATTTTCAGATTTTTTGTTTTGGTGTGTGCTTTTTTGTTTGTTTGTTTGTTTGTTTTGCTGTAAGTGTGGGAGTGACAACTTCCAAGCTCTTTTCATGTCACAGCAGAAGTCCTCATTTCTAAAGGTAAATTTTCAATATATAATATGCATACCTGAAAGCACATATTGTCTATGTCCACTGCTGGATGAATATTCAAACACTAAACACATGTATTTATTCAGCTAGTATCCTGATCAAGAAACAAGACACTACCAGCATCCCAAGTTATGTCTTATTACTCCCTTCTATTCTCTTTCTCATTCACCAAGCATAATCACTATCCAAAGTTCTAACAGGACAGATTAGTTTGTCAATCTTTTTATTTTGTATTGATGAAAGCATACTGTATATACTACTGTATGTCAGGCTTCTCTTGGTACTCATTATGCATTTCTGTATAATATTTCCTTGTATAAATATGCCATATTTTTCCATTTCTATCACTGATAGGTAGTGTCATGTTTGCATCACCTTGGTAGTTTCCTGTTGCAAGCTATTATGAATAATCTCAGTGTGAACCCTATATTTCTCATTTTCCACCCTAGTATTCAGTTCCTTTTATTTTTATAATATTGGGGTTATGCATTCTTTGGGGGTGGGTCATCCTAGAAGCTGATGCAGAGAACTTTAAGGTAAATAAACATTTGTATCTCTGGCGGGGGGGAGGGTGCTACAGAATCAGATATTGGAAATGTGGGCATAGTAGATGCGTTTTGTGAGTGTTCATGATGGATCCAGTTCATTGTTTAGAGAAGTGTGTAGAGCTCAGTAAAAATTGTGAGATATAATTTGGGGGCATGTTGAGGTTACTGTGTTCTTAAGCTGTCATTGATATATCAGTTATTGTGGGGTCCTGGGGGTGCATTTGGGAAACTGTCTCTGAGAATGGACTTATTTGCTCAGTTACTGGGGAGCTCTGAAGGCCTGTTTTGGATATTCAATTGAGTGTCAGTGGTGGAGGATCCATGGGAGTTATTTTTCAGGAGACCAGGATAATCACTGGCTCTTTGTTAGTGTCTTGGGTAACTAGTAGGGGTTGGCTAGTGGCGAATTTTTTAATGGATTGGGAAGTGGGTACTTATGGATGACAGCTTTTCGGAAATTTTGTGGATCACTGATTTAGATTCCCATGTTGTCAGTGACAGAAAGTAGATTAGACGGTGCCAAGGACTAGGGCAAGGAGCAATGGGGAGTTTTTCCATAATTGGTACAGAATCTCCACTGAGGATAATGAAATGTTATGGAGACAGTGGTGATGATTGCACAATCTTATAATGTAAGTAGCCACTTAATTAGACATTGAAAATGGCAATTTTTTAATTACAAATATTTTTACCACAATAAAAATACAAAAAAAATTTTTTTCTACAGAAGCAGGAAAATATATCCATAGTGAAGTTGGGTCCCTAGGTCACACCATATACAAAAATTAACAATTTGGATGAGATACCTAAATTTAAGAGCTACTTCTATAAAATTATTAGAAGAAAACATGGGCATAAGTCTTCATTACCTTGGAGGAGCAATGTTTTCTTAAATATGACACTAAAAACACATGCAAGAGGCCGGGCTCAGTGGCTCAGCCTGTAATCCCAGCACTTTGGGAGGCCGAGGTGGGTGAGTAGATTGCCTGAGCCCGTGGGTTCGAGACCAGTCTGGGCAACTGGGTGAGACCTTGTCTCTACAGTAAAAAGAAAAAAAATTAGCCGGGGGTGATAGCACATGCCTGTTGTTCCAGCTACTTGGAAGGCTGAGGCAGAGCCCAGCAGGTGGATGCTGGGGTGGCTGTGAGCATGCCACTGCACCCCAGCCTGGGTGACAGAGAGAGACTCCAACTCAAAAAAAAAAAAAAAAATGCAAGAAAAAAAATAATGTATGAAGTGAAGAGTATCAAAATAAAAAAAAAATTGTGCCCCTGTATACCTTATAGAAAGGTAGAAATATTTGCAAGTCATCTATCTTAAAAGGGGGTTGTGTCCAGAAGTTTCATTATTGAAAAATTATTTCTATATTTATTCAATAATTTAAAAATAGCCCAATTGAAACACTGAGAAAGGATCTAACTAATTCTTAAGAGAAGATATATAAATGGCCAATAAGTGTATTAGAAGATGCTCAGTATCAGAGAAATGCAAATCAAGATTACAGTGTGATACCAATTCACACCAACTAGGATGGTTATAATAAAAAAGGAGACAATAATAAGTATTGGTGAGGATGTGTAGAAATTTTAACCTTCATCCACTGCTAGTGGGAATGTTTAAGAATGCAGCTGCTTTTGAAAACAGACTGGCAGTTGCTCAAAAGGACACAGAGTTACCATATGACCTAGCAATTCCAGTTTCAGACACATGTCCAAGATAAATGAAAATGTATGTTCTCGCAAGAACTTGTACACAAATGTCCACAATAGTACTACTCATCATAGCCTCAAAATGCCTATCAACTGATGAGTAGCAAAAAAAATGTAGTATACTCATAAAATTCTATATTCTTGAGCCAGAGAATGAAATGAAGTACTGATACAGGCTATAGCATGGATAAATCTTGAAAACATGTAAAGTGAAATAATCTATAGAAAGGTTATATATTGTATGATTCCATTTACATGAACTCTCCAGAATAGGATAATATATAGACAGAAAGTAGTTTACCAGGAGCTGAGAGCTGAGGAGGTTGAAAGAAAACAGTAGGGAGTAATAATGGGCAGAGGGTTTTTTCTTTTTCTTTCTTTTTTTATTTTTTTGAATAAGGAAAATGTTCTAGAAGTGATAGTTGCACAATTCTATGAATATATTAAAATCCCTTAATTGTACATGTTAAACGGGTGAATGTTTGGCATATGGGTTATATAAAACATGGACTAGCATCTACAAAAGAAAAACCTAGTTCTGTGAAACACTAATACATTGGTACTAATTTGTTAATATCAAAACTGATTCTTCCACCGCAAAGAGGGAGGCATAATTCAGGAATGTAAATGGGACCATTATAAATTCGCAGACACTAAAAAGATAATAAAAGGATGTTCTATACAATTTATACTACCAAATTTGAAAATTTAAATAAAACAAATTCCTAGTAATATACAATAAGCTGTCTGCCATGGAGAGTAATAGGCAATCTGCAGAGTACTATGCCTGGTAGAGATTGAATCCATTATCAAAAACTTTTCCAATAAGACAATTCAGGGTTGGATGGTTTTTTTGTTGTATTATTTTGTTTGTTTGTTTGGGTTAGTATTTTCTTTTTGTTGTATTCTACCAAACATTTAAGGGAACAAAAAACCAATTTGCTACAAGTTTTTCAAAGAATTGATAAAGGCTGGAACACACTCAAGTTATTTTATGAGGTAAGGCAATCAAGAATAATAAACCTTTACAAGGACACGCAACAGAAAAGAAATTCATAGGTCACTCCCACTAACACATATGCAAAAATACAAGACAAAATAATAGCAAATTAAATACTACAATATGTAAAAAGCATAATCTATCATGATTAAGTTGGGTTTATTCTCAGAATACACAGTAGGTTTAACCTGTAAGAATCAATCAGTATAATTTAACACATTCACAGAATGAAGTAGAATCACCCTATATTATCAACTCAACAGATGGAGAAAAGACATTTCATAAAATGCATCCATTTAGCAAAGACAAAGAGAAAAACTTCTGCCATCATATCTAGGGTAGCTATAAACGTTCTAATGAAACAGTATTCTTTTTTCAAAATGTACTTTATTGTAAAGATGTGGGGTACAATTCAGGATTAGGTAAATAAGTGGTCATCATACACATATAGTTTGGGCCTCCCTTTGGTCCCCCACTTTACCTAGTTTGAGATCAGGTACCCTTATTGATGTTATGTGCTCCCCACTCCCTCCCCTGGCAGTGTCGACACCCGCTACTCTCCTGTGGGAGAGTGGGAATCCCACAAAGGAGAGATCAAGGGATGGGGAGGGCATATTCTTTGTATACAAATTTCTGACTGATTCCAAACTATGCAAGTGTGAGGCAGACTACCCAGCCCTGCTAAGGCTAAAACAACTGAAGAGAGGCTTTAGCTTCTGACACTAACATGCAGAGAAGTTCATATTCAGTTCCAACAAAGTTCTTCAAGCAAACAAAAATTCCAACATCCTTCAAAGGAATATAATAAAATCCAGAGTCATTACAAAATATCATGTGTAATGTCAAGAATATAATCCAAATTTATTAGAAAAGGGAAGAAGCAGGAAAATGTTGCCCATACTTAAAAGAAAGTTGAGGTGATGATGCTCACATGTAGTTCCAACTACTCAGAAGTCTGAGGAAGGGGGCAACTCCATTGGGTCCCCTCCCACTGTGAGAGCTTTTCTGTCTTCTCAGTAAATCCTGCTTTCACACACTCACACACACACACACACACAAAGCCTGAGGCGGGAGGATCCCATCCCTTTGAGCCAGAGGTTTGAGGCCAGCTTAGGCAACATAGTAAGACCCCATCCTATAAAAAAAGAAAGGCAATTACTGGAGGTCAACCCCTTGGAGACCCAGATGCAATAATTAGCAAATAGGCTTTTAAAAACCCTTATTATAATGATGCTCAAGGATGTAAAATATGCTTATAATAAACTAGCATAAGATATCTTGGCAGAGAGAGTTTTTAAAAGAATGAAATGAAATTTGAGAACTAAAAGATAGGACCTCTGAAGGTAAAAAAAAAATCACTAGATAGACTTGACAACAGATTGGGAATGACATAAAAGTCAGTGAACTTATTGGTCAAACTGAAAAACAGAAAAATATTTTAAAAATTAACAGGTCCAGTTCAATGACCTTTGGGACAATATCAAACAGTCTCACTGTGGGGTATTATTTGGTGATACCAGAAGGAGGAGAAACAGACTATAGCCTGCCTGCCCCCACATTTAGTAGTAATAGGTAAAATTTTACAAGTTTGGTGAGGGACATAAATTTATAGATTCAAGAATCACCAAGAAACACAGGTGTAATAAATAAAAAGAAAACTATACCGAGGCTCACTATAGTCAAACTACTGAAAGCTAAAAACAAACACAAGTTAAATAGTAATTACTGGGAAAGAAGTGTATCCTCCTTTTGAAATTCCAAAGCAAAGCAAAGCACAGAGAGTGCTCAGAGTAGAACAAGGCAGTAAAGTTTCCTCAGAAGCCCAACTTTAAAAAGGTACTACATTTCCCCTTGTAACTCAGGTGTTTCCTACACAGGCCTTAGGATTTGAAGGGAAATTTCAGATTTCTTTTTTTTTTTCCTTGTTCTTTACAAGAGAGAAGCATTCGAAACACACAGACTATCAATTTTTCAGATATTTCAAAGGTACCAACTCTTCGCTGATCTTTTCATTATTACCTGTAATGACTTCCATTCCTGTGATTACCATTGAGTAAGATGAGAGATTTTTTTTTTTTGTCTGATCCCTCGTAATTTCTGATAGATCCTTTCCTTGGTTCAAAGAGAAGATTAAGTCTAACTTAAAGATAAAGGTCTGCTTATGAGGAAATAAATGCTTATACTGAAGGTATTCGGGATTCAAATCCAGTTCCTCACAGCAATTATAGGAAAGAGAAATAGTGACACTCTGAAAAAGAGGGAAGACAAAGAACAAACTGCTCCCTCTTAAACAAGGCACAAAAATTAAGACAAGAGAACTCTACGTGGAAGGAGGCAATGACTACAGAGGGCAAATGCTACATGATTTGTAGATAGATACCTTAACTCAGAAAGACCAAGTTGCTGTATTCCTCTAACATCTCATCCTTTTGTATAAATTCTTCTGATCAGATAAATTCACATCTATCACTGAGTAAATGATTCTCAATGGGTGATTATATGCCATTCTAGGAAGGAATTGGAATTATGTGGTAACAAGTTGTGGGCTGTTACAATAACAGAAGTGTGACAATAGAATGTCCTGTTCTAAGAGTCAGGGATGCTAAACATCTGTAACGGTAGGACAATCCCACACAGCAAAGAATTGCCTTAATAAAAATGGTTCTAACTGTGAAACATACTAGCTAATATCATAAACATTTTTCCTACGCAAGGCAAACTGCTCTGATAAATATTTCATCTTATGATGGAAGAGAATTGCAAAAACTCTCAGCAGAAATCACTGCCGAAAAGCCTGCATGAAGAGGCTTGAGACCAAGCTTTAGCATGGCTTTTAGTGGTTTAAGGTTGTGTCTTAAACCTCAGCCTCCCTTAAAATACCTTCCTGAAAAAACTCAACATTGATATACATATTTAGTGTTTGTTCCAGCCAAAATATGAAGATAAGTGATAGGTCTTTGAGACCTCTCTTAAAGCAGTTTCTTTAGAAAGCTTGTAATTACATATCATTTCTTTGCCCTGTTGAGATGTAAATCTACCACCCAGAACTTTCACCCCAAGGTCTGGGGAGAGTAAGGACCTAACTCTGGTGCTTGTCTTGCTCTAACGTGCACAACTACCTGAACCATAAAGATATGGTAAGTTTGCTTGTCTTCTGCATAAGTGTCAATTAGTACAAAAACCCGGATGGTTTAGTCATATGAACTAAACACCCTTCGGTGTCTTTTCTTTAAAAGTACATCCAAGCATTTAAAACATCTCCTGCCTTTTATTTCCCAAAGTGGAACTCAGTTTACCCTAGATTCTCCTCCCTACTGCAGTCGTTATTACTGAATAAAATCTTTCTTTAGCCCAGGCAATTTGGCGACTCCTCCTCTCTACAATCAAAAAAAAAAAATTGCTGGGCGTGATAGCACACACCTGTAGTTCCGGCCTCTTGGAAGGTTGAGGCAGAAGGATCACCGGAGCCCAGCGGGTCGAGGATGCGGTAGCCATGCATGTGCCACACTGCACTCCACTCCAGCCTGGGTGACAGTGAGACTCTGACTCAAAAAAAATTTTTGTTTTAACTTCCTTTAACTAGTGTCCCACTTTGTTTCTCTTTGACAAGAACCATCCATCGTGTTTTCTTGAACAACACTTATGTCAGAAAATGTTTTGAGTAACTGTAAATGAATACTGACAAAACCGTAATAGTATGACAGGGAAGTTTCTAACAAAACAGATATGTAATTGATATCTTGTATTTTAAATCTAAGATAAGGGGATAAATGGAATTGAGTGCACTTTGAGAGGAGAGTAAGAGTATTGATAAATTTGGCATTTTAAAGTAATGGCTAAAACAACCTACAAACTTACCAGTTTCCCTACTAGAAAATAATAATAATAAATAAATCCAACATTAGGAGAGAAAAACTGGACACGGTGCTTGATGCCTGCAATCCCAGCACTTTGGAAGGCTGAGGCCAGCAGTTCAAGACCAGCCTGGGTAACATAGCAAGACCCCCATCTCTACCAAAAATAGTGTGAAAAAAAAATGCAACAACATCAAAATGACAGAATTAAATATAAATATATCAGTAGCTACATTAAATGTAAATAGATTAAACTCTCCAGTTAAAATTTGTCTATCTCTAAAATTTTAACTGGAGAGTTTAATCTATTTACATTTATATTTGCTTATATATTTATTTTGGAGTCAGGGTCTCTCTGTGGCCCAGGCCGGAAAGCAGCGGCATGGTAAAGGCTCAGGCGATCCTTCGGCGTCAGCCTCCGGAGTAGCTGGGACTAGAGGCGAGCGCCACTACGCAGGCCCGGCTTGTTTTTCTGATTTTTTTTTTTTTTTTTTTTTTTTTTTGTAGAGATAAAGTCTCACCGTGGCCTAGGCTAGTCTCCAAATCCCGAGCTCAAGCGAGTCTCCCGCCTCGGCGTTCCAAAATGCTCGGATTACAGGCGTCAGCACCGCGGCCGTCCGGTTGTGTATTTAAAAGCCGCGGACACACAGGATCTTCCGACCGCCCTGTTTAGTCGCGCCCACCCACACGAGCCTGCGTGCTGGACTACCCGGTTCCGGGACTAAATACCTCGCATGGCCTCGAACCCCACA
>CAUYQG010254821.1:0-22097 GCA_963574415.1 Tarsius wallacei
GCAGGATTACAGGCTGAGTCACCGAGCCCGGCAACATCTGTATTTTAAAACAAGTACACCAAGCAATTCTGATGCAGTTTTGTGACGGCGCTGCAAGCCGTTGAGCTGTGCGGTTCCAGTTGCTGAGCGCAGGGTATATGAACGATGCAGTCGAGCTGTTGGTAGCACAAGAGGTGCCATCGAGGAAAGGCGACCGCCCCGTCCTACATGGGGTGCAGCAAAGCCGCAGTGCTCACACGCTGGCGGGCGTCAGAATCACCCGGCTTGTGGACTACAGGCAAGAATGAGAAAGATGACTGAGTAAAATACGGTGAAGTGACCTCGGCTAGAAATCAGAAGACGCGAATCCTGGTCTTATCGCTAAATTAACTGTGTGTCCTACCTCAAGTCACCCAGAATGTCCCTTGCATGTTGCCTAAGCTGAAATACGAAGGTGCTCAGTTCTCCTAACTACCCTTTAGTGGGAAGCTTCTAAGAAACAGGTCCCTGGAGCTAAATTTTGTTTCTTTGATTCAGGTAACTGTGTCACTCAAAAAGAATGATCATTCCGCTAACAACGATGAGGTCTTACTTCTGAATTAGCACTTTGCCGCACTCTCCTTTTGACCCCTATACAGGTTTGTGAGGTTGATAGGAGGGGTGTAATACTAATTTCAGGTGAGAAATGGAAACTGAGGGAAGTTAAAATGCACACCTGAGTCTCAGTTCCCTCTCTTCTGAAATTGACAGTGATGCTCTTTTCACCATACTTTCCCATAACTACCCTTGGTTTTGCAACATAAGCAGAGGCCTTCGCTTATTGCAAAGCCCGTCTTAAACTTTTCCAAGCAGGCTTAATTTCCATTTTGTAAGATGATGCTGCATGTACCCACAAAAAATAGAAAATCACAGCTTTAATATTAACCAGATAATAGACAAAGTAGATAGTCTCATAAATTACATTATAATCTGAATCCCTCTTCTTTAAATAGTGTTTCTCATTCTGTGGACTGAAAACCAACTGCATCAGAATTGCTTGGTGTACTTGTTTTAAAATACAGATGTTGCCGGGCTCGGTGACTCAGCCTGTAATCCTGCGCCTTGGGAGGCTGAGGTGAGTCGATTGCCTGAGCCCGCGGGTTCGAGACCCGCCTGGGCAGGTGAAACCTCATCTCTACAATAAATTAAAAAAAATTAGCTGGGCGTGGTAGCGCACGCCTGTAGTTCCGGCTACTCGGAAGGCTGAGGTGGAAGGATTGCTGGAGCCCAGCAAGTCGAGGCTGCGGTGGCCGAAAGCGGCCACTGCACTCCAGTCTGGGCGACGGAGTGAGACACCAACTCAAAAAAAAATAAAAAAATAAAAAAATAAAATAAAATAAAAATAAAATACAGATGTTAGGGCCCAAGCTCCAAACTACCACACCAGAATTTCTGGGGACTGCAACCCAAGAATGTACAATCTGAACACACACAAATTAGGTTTTTATATAAAAAACAAAATTTGAGAACCATTGATGAGTTCAATTCTGGTTCTGAGTCCACAATCTTAACTGCGGTTCTGCATTCACTTACTGGTTTTCTTACTGTTCTTGAAAAAGTCTAACTACAGGGTGTTTGCATTTGCTGTTTCAGGAAATTTAGTGTGTGTGAAAAAATTTGTCTGTTAACACTATGTCCGTTAGCATGTTAAAGACTTCTTACAAACTACCATAAGCTACCACCACAGACCCATCACAATCTTTTAAATGTAAAAGTCTAACAATGCCAAGAGTTGGTGAGGATGTGGAACATCAAGAAACTCAGTTATATTTTTGTTTGGACTACAGGTGAATTGGTACAACCCCTTTGAAAACAATGTCTGAAATATGCTGAGTAAGATTATGCTTTTACTCGTTTATTTTCTCAGCAGTCATTCAATAAGGGTATACTCAAGCATGACACTGGGTGTTGGGGGTAAAGATTAAATACACGCGGATGCTCATGAGAGAGAACAAGTGTCACATGGTCTAGTGATCACCGCAGTAATGATAAGCCTGCCAGGGAGCCACATGGAGATGTGGAGGATGCTGATCTACTCGGGATATGAAGGAGATCAGGTAAAGCTTCCCAGAGGGGGTGAGATCAGAGCTGACTTTCATTTATTTTTTTATTTTTTATTTTTTTGACACAGGATCTTGCTCCATCACCAAGGCTGGAGTGCAATGGCACAATCAGAGCTCACTCAGCCTCGAACTCCTGGCTGAGCTGACTTTCGAAGGGTGAGTCCTCATTACCACCATTTGAAGAAAGAGGATTGTCTCAAGTAATAGGAACAGCCCTTTCAAATGTAGGGGAGGCCTCCAAGCATACCGAGATGAGAGTTCTGACAGTGTTTTAGCATTGTTGGAACAGCGCATATGGGACTTGAGGAGGTCTAGGGAAGACACAAGAGGCTGGAAGGAAGAATACCGAAAGTTTAACAGAGGCCAGGTCATGAAGACTATCCCATTCCATACTAAGAATTTGGAATGTTTTTTAAGGCTAACAAAGAGCTGTTTAAGGGTTTTAACCAAGGGCTGGGAAGTGACCTATTTTTTGAAAAATTACTTGGGTGGGGGTGTAAAAACTGAAGTGTGAGACCTGGAAGTGTTTAGGAGGCCAGTCACCCGGTTCAGATCAGCTGGAATTCTAAACGGTAGCCGTGGTGTAGGGAAGGGAAAGAGGGCACAGGTGGGAGAGACTTTAAGAAGTAAAATCCATCGTGCTCAGCGGACAAGAAGCAGTCTAGGAAATCTCCCTAAATTCTGGCCTGGGTATCTGATTGGAGGTGCTGCTAGTTACCTATCGATTCGCTGATACACAACCTAAGGACAGCGTTAATGCAGATCAAAAGACTGCTACCTTTTCTAGAGACAAAAGAGGCTTCCCCAGAAAGGTGAATCCCAGGATCCATTTTGTTCTCTAAGTGTTCCCACGTGCTGTAGGGATGCCATCTTCACTGTTGGAGCTATACCCAATCCACTTTAGGAAAATCATTTGTGATCTTTCACTTTAGAAAAATGTAAACTGATTTAAAATCTTAAGATGCCTCCTTGAGATTGCATAATTATTTTCTATTTACTTTTTGGCATTTTTTTTCCTCTAAGAAGCACACATAATACTCAAGATTCAAGACTAGATTTGCAGTTAGAGTTGAACAACCTTATTACATTTTGTAACTAAAATTGACTTTGCACTGATGAGAGTACATCTCAAGAATGTTTCCACAAGGTGGCTCAATACCAGATAATTCAAATGTTTATTAGCAGCTTATCAAGCAGAGAAAGCTCAAGATAAGTTGCAAATTTATTCTGAGATCTGAGAGATTTAGAGTCAATTGAGAGGGATAGAATTAAATTGGACATATCTGACATTTTAAAAACAATAATTTAGGTCAAAAAATACAGATAACAACACCATGAAGGCTGCCACTGGCCTAAGATGGGCAATCTGAATATTTTTAAAAAATGCAATGGATTAAAAAATATCAAATATGCAAACAAAAACAGTGAGTTTCTAATATTAAGAAAGGTCAGCTGGGCTCGGTGGCTCAGCCTGTGATCCCGCGCCTTGGGAGGCTGAGGTGAGTGGATTGCCTGAGCCCGCGGGTTCGAGACCCGCCTGGGCAACTTGGTGAGAACTCATCTCTACAATAAATCAAAAAAATAGCCGGGCGTGGTAGCGCGCACCTGTAGTTCCAGCTACTTGGAAGGCTGAGGCGGAAGGATCGCCGGAGCCCAGCAGGTCAAGGCTGTGATGGCCGGGAGCGGCCACTGCACTCCAGTCTGGGCGACAGAGTGAGATTCCAACACAAAAAAAAAAAAAGGTCATTAACTCATTAATATCTTTGGAAATTTCTATTATGTCACCAACCCTGAAAATCAATGAAGAGAAATAATTAAGATTTTTTTTTCTTGCCTTTCCTGTATAAACTGTATTTCAGAATAACCAAATAATTGATGAGGGAACACTATTTTTTACAGGATTATAGCTAGCAAATGCTAAAATCAGAAAATTGCTATGTTGTAACCCCTAATGAAATAATAAATCTAGGTAACTGTAACCAATGGATGTTAAAACCATTAGCTGGAACACTGGAAATTTAATAATAGTGGGATTAGGCTGAAGTCACCTGAAATTACTGCTTAACCTTCATATTACTAAAGGTGGGATTAAACCAGAGATATTTAATTCTTTACATGTGTGTCTTTCAGCTCCACATCCATACTTTTATAATGTGTTCTCTGATATTGAGACTAGGTTCTGGAAACAAAATTTCTCCTTTCATAGCTGTGTCACCGTTAAGTTCCACAAATAGAAGCCACTAGAGATTGCTGAATGAAGAAAGGATCAGAAAAGGGATTAATCTTTTCTGTTTTTTGAGTTCTTGTTTGGATTGCTCCAGCAGTGACCCTTTCTCCTGGTGGCAGCAGTTTCCTACCTTGCAGGACTCTAAAAAACAAAAGCAAAACAAAACCAAAAAACAGCCTCAACCCATGTCTTCAAAGATGCTGGCAGTATTCTGAGAGTACCCTTTCCTCAGAGGTTTCACCCACACCTTTGGCAAACCCCTCCACTGGGTTCAAAAGTACCAGTTCCATTTAGTTCTCTCAGCTTGAGGGGTGGCAACAGGTATTGCAGTTATCATTTTTCAATGGCATTTTGCATCAGTGCTCTTTACTCTTTCAGCTGTCTCACAGCTGTGTAGCCAATCCTCTATACTAAACCTTCCCCTGAAGTACCTAGTATGATTTCTGTTTCCCTGGCTGGACCTTGGCTCATATCATGAAGTGAGGCAGTAGGAACTACACAGCACCACCCATGAAGTATTTTTACTTTATTCAGGCTTATTGAGGCACAATTTATATGCAATAAATTCACGAATTACAAGTGTATCATCACTTAGATAAATTTTGACAGTCAAGGAAGCATGACCATGATCATCCGTAGACCATTTTATTACCTCAGGAAGTGTCCTTGGCCTTCTCAGTAGCCCATCTCTCTTCCCACCCCTGCCTTCAGGCAATCATATGATTTCTGTTGGTGTAGCCTTACTTTTTCTAGAATTTCATGTAGATGGAATCATTCAGCATGTGGCTTTTTATATCTGGCGTCTTTTACTTAGCACAATGCTCTGACATTCGTCCACATTAATGTATGTTTTTTCCTTTATATTTGCATATCACGAGACTATAGTGGTGTTTCATTAATGAATATACTTCAGTTTGTTTTTGAATTTATCAATGAATAGCTATCTGGGTTATTCCGAGTTTTAGGCTATTATGAGTAAAGCTCCTATGAACTTGTGAATACAAGTTTTTCTGTGAAAATGTTTTCCTTTTCTTCTGCTATGCCTGTTGGCATATGTTTTCATTTTTCTTGATAAATACTGGAGTGGAATGAACTGGTCATAAGTGCAGTTTTATAAGAAACAGCCAAATGCCTCTCAAAGTGAGAAGCCTCAAGTGGTTCAAAGTTTGTGTTTTTGATGGCTGTTTAAGAAATCTTGGAGTGGGCTGGGATTAGAGGGGGTGGCCACCTATGCAGGCCACCTGTGCAGAGGCCACACAGAGGCTGAAGCCCTGTGGTGTGGGACCCATGCCCGCTACCCTGTGTCCCAGGGAAGGGGGAGGGGAGATGAGGCCAAGTGGCGGCCAGCCCACTCAGAGCTCACTGGCCATGTGTGATAGACAAGATGATTCATTTTCGTAAAATGGAAAGAAGTCTGCTAATGCAACCAAGAGCACGTACTAGAAAGCAGAAATGACCAAAAGCCTGTTAGAACAAAGGGGGACATGGTAACAGCCGCATTGGGGAAACAGAACTTACTCAGAAATGAGAAAACTCAAACCCTCCAACCAAACAGTAGTGAGTATTTATTTTAACCTTATTTAGACTAAAAACCCCTTAGGCGACGTCCAGGGGGAGGGACCTGCACTAGGAATAAATTGCTTGTTGTAGCTGCTCTGGGTGTGCCTGCATGCCGGACACCTGATCTTGCAAAACCATCACTAAAGTCTCACTTCTGCTGCACTCCACGTCTCTGTGTCCATCCTTTGATTTTGGTTGGGTGAGTTCTTTCTCACAATATGGGGGCTCGTCTGGGATATTCTGCCTCTGCAGGAGGGGGACCCCAGCAGAGAGGGAAATGCATCCCACCCGATTTTGGGTGGCCTACTCTGCTTGGGCATCCTTGCTTCTAGCAGGACTGCAGAAAAGCCCAAGACTATTGTTCCCGAGGCAGCAGAAGCGACAAAGGGGAGGGGAGAAAAGAAAAGGTAACTATGGCAACCAGGCAACCCCATGCATGAGCCATGCTAGGAAAAATTGGACTATAAGTACTGTCTTGGTGGTTGGGCAGTTCTCGGAGGTTGAGTGTGTGTGTGACTGAGATGAATTGCAGGTCTGAAGCTAGTGCAGAGTCCTGATCCATTGTTCTATCCTCTGCGAGGGAAACGACCAGAGATGGATGAAGCAAATCTGGGGTGTGCAAGAAACCTCCAGTAGGAGGGGTTGCGTTCATGGATAAACTCAGGTACGGGCATCATCCAAGAAACCCCTAGTAAGTGGGGTTGAGTATTTGAGTTAGCCGAGAATGGAAAATAAAAATTTTAGGCCTAGGGAATCCAAGAAAGGGTGAGATAAAAATTCTCCCTTTAGGCTGAGCTTGGTGGCTCAGCCTGTAATCCCAGCACTTTGGGAGACTGAGGTGAGTGTATTGCCTGAGCTCGTGGGTTCGAGACCAGCCTGGGCAACTTGGCAAGACTTCCTCTCTACAATAAATAAAAAATTAGCTGGGCATGATAGCATGCCTGTAGTTATGGCTACTTGGAAGGCTGAGGCAGAAGGATTGTCGGAGCCCAGCGGGTCAACGATGGGGTGGCCATGAGTGTGCCACTGCATTCCAGCCTGGGCAACAGAATGAGACTCCAACTCTTAAAAAAAAAAAATTCTCCCTCTAACGTTCCACGGATAGTCCATTGAGGGAATGTTGAGGTCTGGGGGAGATAGTCCTGTACCAAGAACGAGGTGAATGATCAGGAAGGCTGCAGTGTCCATATGGGAACGGACATACAGCCAGCCCAGCAAAAGTACTCAAATGTAGGTCCTGGGGGGGGACAATAATGGTCAAGAAGATAGGACAAAAAAGCAAGATCTGAGGGGTCTGATAATTCAGGGAATCAGCCCCGAGGTCTCAGAATGTCTCTAAGGCCTTTAAGGCCCAACCAGAGAAGGCAGAAACTCCAACAGTCTTCCTACAGAGACTTAGGGACCAAATGAGGAAATATTCCGGCTAGACCCAGAAGACCCAGTGGAACAGGGTCTTCTAAAGGTTAATTTGTTACCCAAAACTGACTTGACATTGCTAAGAAATTGCAAAACCTTGAGGGGTAGAATGAGAAACCAACAGAAGAATTGCTTGAAGAGGCACAAAAAGTGTTTATAAAACGGGAGGGAGTGAAGAAAAAACCAAAAAGCCAGAAAAGATGTAAGTCATGGATATGAAAATGTATTTTTGGTAAGGAAAGTTATAAAGGAAGGAGGATAATTTTGTTTATGAAGGGATTTTGTGTGACAAAGTTTTGTCCTAACATAAAATGACTGGTTATTTAGGAAAGAGGGAGATACAGGCCAAAACAGGGAATCCAAGCATGTCATCAATGGCATATGGAAGTCAGGATAAGGTTCATGAAGAGGAATTTATGAAAGAAATCCTGGTCTATAATTAAGTTGGTTATAACTTTTTCTCCGGTTCTAACTGGAGAAAAATGGAAAGGTTTTTAATTACCTGGGAAACTGAGCTTTAAGAGAGGCCACAATAGATTTGTTTAAATTCCTAGGACATCAGGGGCTGAGAGTATCTCAAAGCAAGTTACAATCTGTAGGAGAAGAAGTTAAATACCAGAGCATCTGATTAGTAAAGGCAAATGAAAAACCAACCCAGAAAAAAAAAATAACTGGAATAACTGACTATCCTTTACCAAAGACAAGGAGGGGACTCGGAATGTTTTTAGGCCTGACAGGCTACTGCAGATTATGGATTGACTCTTACGCCCAGGAAACCAAAGATTTATACCTTAAGCTGTTGGAGGGAGAGCCAGTGCTCTCCAATGGACAGCTGAGGAAGTACACTTTCTAGAGGAGCCGAAGCAAGCTTTAATCGCAGCTCCCGTTTTAGCACGTCCGTCTTTAGAAAAGCCCTTCCACTTCTTTGTAACCACGGATCAGGGTGCGGCCATCAGAGTGCTTACTCAATGCTGGGGTGGAAAGACGCAACCAATCCCTTTCACGTCCAAATTGTTAAATCCCGTGTCTAGGGGTTGGCGTGAATGTGTTCAGACCGTGGCAGCCACTGCCTTATGAGTGGAAGAAAGCCAGAAATTGACTTTCAGAGTAACCCTCATAGTCAGTACCCCCTCCCATCAAGTCCGGGCTATCCTAAATCAAAGAGCCAGGTGTTGGCTGATGGAGTCCCGGATTCTAAAATATGAGGCAATATTATTGGAAAAGGATGATTTGATACCAACCACAGATTCCTGCCTCAGCCCAGCGGGCTTCTTAAGTGCTAGGGAGGTGAGGAATCAAGAGGAATTGGGTCCTAATTGTCCGGATGTTATTGAATACCAAACCAAAGTCAGGCCAGACTTGGGGAAAATGCCACTGCATGGGGGTGTTAAACTATTCATAGATGGGTCCTCCAGAATGATCGAAGGCAAAGGGACATCATGGCCATGCTATTATTGATGGAGATCAGTTGTCTACTTGTGAGAAGGTAAGGTTACCTAACAAATGGTCTGCACAAACTTGTGAGTTAGTCACTCTTAATCAGGCTCTGAAATTGCTTGCAGATAAGGAAGGCACCATCTGTATGAATTCTAAATACACCTTTGGAGTAGTCTGTACCTTTGAAAAAATCTGGACAGAAAGAGGTCTCATAAATAGTAAGGGAAGGGAACTGGTCCATAGAGGATTGGTTAAAGAGACCCTAGAAAATTTATTGCTCCCTGCTGAAATTGCAATAACACGTATCAATGGTCTTCAGAAAGGGGCCTACTTTAAGGCAGTTGGCAACAGCAGACTGGCTGATGAAATAGCCAAAGAGGCCACACTAGAAAGTGAGGTTAACTCCTGAACCTCACCCTCAACATACCTATAGTCACTGTGAGACTGCAATTTACTGAAGAAGAAATCAGGGAGTGGGAGAACTAAGGGCTTCTCCACACAAAGAAGGGAGGTGGTTTCTCCCAGATAGGAGAGAGGTGGTTAGTAAATCAGTTATGAGGGAACTAATGACTCTGTTTCATAAGGGGAGTCATTGAGGATCTCACAAAATGTGCGATGCACTTCCGAAAACTTACAGGTGTGTGAGCACAGACACCATCGCTAAGCAGGTCTGTTGACAATGTGTCACCTGTCAGAAGATAAGCAAAAAGTTATTAGAAAG
Source organism: Tarsius wallacei (assembly GCA_963574415.1). Lineage (NCBI taxonomy): Eukaryota > Metazoa > Chordata > Mammalia > Primates > Tarsiidae > Tarsius > Tarsius wallacei. The sequence continues at coordinate 9,443 of CAUYQG010254821.1, forward strand.
CCAACTAAGGAGGAAGACCCCCAGGGCTGAGTCCATTCCAAAGCATCTATGTTGACTTTACTGAAATGCCTCAGGCTGGAAATCGCAAATATCTACTAGTACTTGTTGACCATCTTAGTGGATGGGTGGAGGCCTACCCTTTAAGGGCTGCAACAGCGGGTTGGCAATAAAGGTGCTTTTAGGTGATTCCTAGGTTTGGCCTAACAGAAAATACCAATTAGAATAATATGAAAGTCCCCATGCACTGAGGTGCTACAAGGAATAATGCATGGGGACTTTCATATTGCCTTGGCATCCACCACCTCAGGAAAAGTAGAAAGAATGAATCAAACTCTTAAAAAAAGTTTGACCAAATTAATGCTAGGAACTAAGTTGCCCTGGACTAAGTGCCTCCCTATAGCCCTCCTCAGAATCAGGACTGCTGCTCCTCGAAAGGATCTGGGCTTGTCACCCTATGAGTTACTATACGGGCTACCATACTTAGGGAGGGCAACAGACTTTCCCACTATGGAGACAAAAGACAAGTGCCTGAGAGAGTATATATTGGGCCGTCTTCTCTGCCTTATCTTTCCTCAGGTTAAAAGAGCTTCTTGCTCAAACTCCTTCTCTTGAGTTTGCAACTCATCACTTCCAGCCTGGTACTTGGTGCTGATCAAGACCTGGAGAGAGGACAAACTCCAGCTGGGTTGAGAAGGTCCTTATCAAGTGTTCCTGACCACTAAGACTGCTGTCGGGATGGCGGAGAAGGTATGGACTCATTATACTAGGATCAAAAAGGCACCTAAGGACGCCTGGGAATCTAATGATAAGTGGGAAGTGTCTCAAGCAGAGAGCCGGCCTCTTAAAGTAAGGGTAAGGAGTACCCAACCATGAAAGGAATAATCGTATTATTCTTTATGTGGAATCTCCCAACTGCTGGTGGGGAGACATGGGAGCACTTAATGAGTTCATCCCAAAGTCTAGGGAGATGGGGGTGTCCTGTCAAGCTTGTAATTAATGTAACTAAGACTCAACTCTCCAAACTATCAGATTTGATGCATGTCAAATATTATCCTGTGAGAATTTAAGTAATCAAAGGCAACTTTCCCGAGAGGATAAATATCTGTGCCCTGACCCCAACCTGGGTCACTCCCTCTATCCATGTATGACTTGGGATAATGTTTGGTTAACCACAAAGCTCCCAGGTTCGACTGCTGGGCCAGCAAGAGGCAAGACCAGATATTTAACCCCCCTGAGGGATAAGTGCCACTTCTCTAAAGGGTTCCCACCAAAGAACTGTCAAAGTTTACAATGTAATCCTGTCTTGCTGACTATAAACGTTCCGCGACTTCTGAACAGTAGTCCTGAAGCAATGCCAAGAGTGTATGGGTGCTGACATTTCAGGGACAGATCTGGTGGAATGATTCGCCCTCAAGCTAGTTGGATACAAGAATTCAACCAGCCCAGTACCAACTAAAGGCCCCTTAATCAAGTATACCACCTCTTCAGCAGTAATCCTAGAAGGGTGACTATAATCGAGGTCAAAGATCTTAGGACAACTCTAGAAATTGAAACAGGTAACGGAGACACCAATTCCTAGGTAGAATGGGTCAAATTTTCGGTACTAGCTTTGAACAAAAGCAACAGTTATGCACGTGCTGCAGGACAGCCACAAGCACAAGTGGTCTCGTTCCCTTTGGGCTGGGACACAGATCCCATGGGGATAAGTTATATGCTTGCCTTATACCAAGGCAAGGATGCTTGGGGAAACGAGACTTGTAGGAGCTTGTCTCTGCTCTTTCCTGCACTGCAGAAGTCAGACCTGAGGGCAGTCCCTTCCTTTGCATGGTGATGATGAATCACTCCTGTGTCTCTCTAGATGAGGGGAAGGTTTCGTGATTCCTGTGGGACAACTGCTGACTTTTACCCACATCCTAAATGTCTCTGGTGAATCCAGCAGCAACTTCTCGAGCTTACACATCCCTTGAGCGGATGTATGGTGTACCTGGAAGGAGGAGCCTGTGTAACTCGTTGCTGTCCAACTGGACTGGGACCTGTGCTTTGGTCCAACTGGTCATTCCATTCACCTGGGCTTCGCTCTAGGCATCAGCCTAAAATACGAGATCCCTGCAGGAGTCGTTTAACTCTAATGTGCACCTTAACTCAACAGGAGTCCCTTGGGAGTCCCTGAAGAATTTAAAGCCAGAAACTAAATAGCTGCAAGTTTTGAATCAGCACTTTTCTGGTGGTCTGCCATCAACAAAAACATAGATTGGATCAATTATATTTACTGTAATCAACAAAGGTTAATAAACTACTAGAAATGCTCTTCAAGGAGTAGCTAGCCAACCAGACGCTACCAGCAGGATGGCCTGGGAAAACCGAGTAGCATTAGACAGAATGTCAGCAGAAAAAGGAGGCGTCTGTGTTACGTCGTGAGGAAAATGTATTTTATTCCAAATAATACTGCCCCCAATGGTACTATCACTAAGGCTTTATAGGGACTTACCATTTTAGCCAATGAATTGGCTGAAAATTATGGCATCAGTGGTCCTCTTACAGACTGATTTTTAAAAAAGGGAAGGGTATAGCTGCCTACGTTTTAACATCTCTTGTTATAGTTGCAGGACATTTAACCGCCATAGGATGCTGTGATAGCCCTTATGTGAGGGGCCTAACTCCCAACGCTTATAAAAGTAGCTGTAAGGAAACAAATGCCCATGACTTATGCCCCAAACAACCTCCTACTCACAGATAAAAAAGTAAATCACGAAAAAAGTCAATATGTACTTGACATGTTTGAAGAAGAGGACCATACAAAACAATAAAAATAAAATGAAAATAAATCAACTGGAAAAAGAGAGGAGATCATTGTGAAAGGCAACAGACCACACATTTTCATAAAATGGAAAGAAGTCTGCAAACACGACCAAGAGCACGCACTAGATGGCAGACATGGCCAAAGGCCATTAGAACACAGGGACACGGTATCAGCCACACTGGGGAAACGGAACTCACTCAGAAACGAGAAAAGTCAAGCGCCCCAACCAAATAGTAACGAGTACTAATTTTAACCTTACTTGGACTAAAAACCCGTTAGGCGGCGTCCGGGAGAGATTGTGACCCCGCGGTCCTCGGCTGTTGAGGAACTTGGGGAGGGACCTGCACTAGGAATAAATTGCTTGTTGTAACTGCTCCGGGTGTGCCTGCACGCTGGACACCCGATCTTGCAAGACAGTCGTTAAAGTCTCGCTTCTGCTGCACTCCACATTTCTGTGTCCATCCTTTGATTTTGGACGGGTGAGTTTGTTTCTCACATGGTGAGTGTGGCCGCCGAGTGCCCCCGCCGTGGCATGCGGCGCTCCTTATGGCCTGGAAAAAAGGGCAGCTCTCATAGCTGTTTGGAGTGTTGCTTTAAGCGGTGGAGTCCACAAGATTGAATGTGCACCTGCGACCACATCAGGCAATCGGGCAGCATATGTAGATGAAAGGGAAGGGGCAAGAAAAGAGTGACGTTCAAGTCGGTGGGCAAAGAAGCCTTCTACCCTGGCACTGCAAAGACAACAGTGACCACATCGGGGCTGTGCTTGTGAATTTATCCTGGAAATCAGCAGGAAGGGTCTCAAGAAGTATGTGGAGAGCAGATCGAAACCCACCCACAGCTGGTGTTACACAGAGGCATCAGGTCTTCTGTGTTGCTCTGGGAAAAGGCACTAGGGGCGTATGGTGCCATGGTAAGAAAACAGACAGCCGGCGAGTCCGTGAATGCTGGGATGGAAACCACTTCAGCCTTGGGCCCCACAGGTGTTACGTCAGAGCCATCAGCAGCGGAGGTGCAGGAGGTGCAGGAGGGGGTCACCCACAGCCTCACTGTGGATGGCAGGACATCAGGGAGCTGCGTCTGAGGAGTGGACATCAGGACTTTGGACTCCTGTGGTCATGACATGTGTTCAGTATGGACTTACCAGTCTGCAGTGTTTTACTTGTTAGTTACTTAAGGCTAACATTCCAAGGGCTGGGACAAAAACAAATGATATGCAATCATAAAAATTACAATTTATTGTTTTAGGTTTTACATTTAGCTCTATGGGCTACATCAAGTTGATTTTTGTATATGGTGTGAGGTATGGATTGAGATTCATTTCTTTTTGCATAGACGTTTACAGTTCTACTTTTTTCCCACTGCATTACCTTGGCACTTGACTATAAGTCTCACACACACACACACACACACACACACACACACACACACACACGGGCAACCCCCAAATACCTGGAATTATCTTTTGGAGGGTAGGTCCCTTGTAGTACACTCAGAATTTGTTCCTCCAGATTGAATAGTCAACCAAAGTTTTTATCTGGAAAATTTGAGAAGGTTGCCTCATGATTTGTGGAAGAAACATCTTGAGTTGTGGCAAACAGGTGACTGGTTCTTCCACCATGAAGACACACCTGCCCACCCCACACTGAGCATTCAGCTGTTTTTGAGCAAAAATGGCATGGCTCCCATGCCCCATCCTCCCTATTCACCCAACCCAATCCTGAGCGACTTTTTGTTTGTTTGTTTCCCCAGATTTAAAAAGTCCTCAAAGGGAAATGTTTTGCTGATGTGGAAGAGATGAAACAAAAAATGGCAGAAGCACTGAAAGGCATCAAAATTGACAAATTCAAAAGCTGTTTTGAGTAGTGCAAAAATATCAATAGGTGTATTGTATTAAATGGAGAGTACTTTGAAGGTGACTGAAGTTTGAACTTATAAGGATAAATAAACACGTTTTTATAAATAAGTTCTGGGATTTTTGGTTCCCCCTCATATATGGCCTTATTTCTGAAGCTTCTATTCTATTCCCTTAACCTACACATCTCTCCTTACTCCAATGCCACGATGCCTTGGTTTCTGTAGCTTTATAGTAAACCTTGAACTCAAGTAGTCACGGTTTCCATCATCTTATTTCTTTTTGAATGTGACCTAGTTTCTCATTGAAAAAGACTGTTACATAATAAAAGAGACATAAGAGATGAAAATCTGCACCCTCTCTAGCCCCCCACTGAAAATGTAAATTTGGGAAACTGTCTAGTAAAGATATTCGTTGTTCATTCTTTCATTCTAATAACGTGATTTCATCTCCTTTAAGAGTTCTGATTTTGGCTTTAAAGTAATGGGAAATATCCATAACCCACTATCTTAACTTGGGTCTTTTCATAGGTTTATTGTGAACATTAATTATTAAATAAAATTAGAAAAATCGCTGAGCATTATAGTTCTTAAAAAGTATTCCTAGACTACAGCAAATTTAATAACTTTAAGCGATGTAAAGTCCATACCAATTTGTGAAATTTGTATATAATTGGGAACTTCTATACTCACTAAACTTTGGAAAATTAAATACTAGGCTAGATAAAAGTTAAAAAAATTCTTATTTCTTTTTATTATCAATGTGTTGATTTAGAATAATATCTCAACTTTTTTTTACCACACCCAGATCTTTCTCAAAAAGTAGCTGAGGAAAAAGATATTCCTGACATTTGGGGTTGCAATCTGAAGCTACGTGTGTTTTAACTTAAAATTATTATGTAAATTTTAATTCCAATTGCCGATATTTCAAATTTTTTCACATAAAACTGTTTTCTCTTTAAGCCTTCCAGTTCATTCACTTATTCAACAAATATTCATTGAGTACCTATTATGTGCTGGGCACTACACATGGGGTATTGGGGATAAAATAGATAAAATACCAACTTCATAAAGCTTACTACCTAGTCTGGAACTCCTTAGCTCAACCCAGGAAGACCAGCCATGTTAAACCTGTAGATTTGTATATTTCTTGGCACATTACATCTTACCTACAGGTGTATGAGAAGCACAGTAGTAAGACACTGTTATCATCTTTAAGAATTACATGGCAATCACTCAGAATATCCAAAGTTGGATGAAAATGTAATAAATCGGAGGGAACATAAAACTCACCATGTGAATACTCAACTAGATTCTTCTCCAGATGGTTGAGAATATTTATATAGTACTTGCAGGTATTAGTTGATTTAATTCTCATAACAAATAAAGGAGGGTAGTGTAGCTTTTTAAAAATTTAACACAGATTAAATAACTGACTCAGAAGAAACTTAAAATAGTTATGGATGATATTAACCATCCAGATATTTGATGTTCATTTTTTTCTCCTGAAACAATTCTCCTAGTCCCAGGCCTAGAGAGAGCCCAGTACAGGCAATGCCTGGGAGTAGGGGTGGCAGAGGAGGAAGAAAGAACCAAAATAGAAAGCATTTCAGGCCCCACTCCACAACTATATTAGCTATACCTTTAAGAAAAAGGAACTCAGAAAAAAATGCCCACAAAACAGACATATTAAACTGTACTATAAAGATAAAACATCCAGAAAAATGTGTTTTTATAATGATACAAATTGTGTAATAGTCTTACAAAAGTGAAAATATATCTGCTTGAGTAGACCTAATGTTTTGGACAGTTGCTTGTATAATCGGCAAAATATACATTATAGGAAGGATCTGTCTAATTGGATAGGGCACTTGGTAGGAGCATCTTGGAAGAGGCCAAGACATTTTTTATCTTCCTCTTCAGCTGTTGTACAAAATAACCGTGACTTTCTAGGTAAACTGAGGAAATTATCTCCAGGAAGAAGTAACAAAAATAAGATAGTGAAAAATAAATAATTTAGCCAGTGACATAGAACTCTTACTAGCATAAAACTGCCATTAGTGCACTGATCTGTTTTGCAGCCATTTTATCACTGTCTAATTTATTATTATATATTTTTAAAATTTTTATGAAAATATGATAATATTTGAATTTCGACTAGTGTAACTGGTTAAACTTGCAGGAGGGTGACCAACCATCCTGGTTTGCCCAGAACCAGGGTTTCTTGAAATGGAGAACTTACAGTCCTGGGATAGTCCAGGTAAAGGCAGACAATTAATTACCCTAACTTTCAATCAGTTTTTAAGTGTTGTAAAAATTTAACTATAAAAGTTAAACATTTTTGTTTTTTGAGTCAGGGTTTCACTGTGTTGCCCAGACTAGAGTACAGTGGCATGGTCACAGCTCACCACAGCCTTGACTTCCTGGGCTCAGGCAATCCTTCCACTTCAGCTTCCCAAGTAGCTGGGACTACAGGTGCATGCCACTACGCTTGGTTAATTTTTTTTTTTTTTTTTGGAGTTTGAGTCTCACTCTGTTGCCCAGACATGAGTGCAGTGGCCGCTCCCGGCCACTGCAGCCTCGCCCCGCTGGGCTCCGGCGATACTTACGCCTCAGCCTTCCAAGTAGCTGGAACTACAGGCGCGCACTACCACGCCCGGTTAATTTTTTGATTTATTGTAGAGATGAGGTCTTGCTTGCCCAGGCCGGTCTCGAACCCGCGGGCTCAGGCAATCCACTCACCTCAGCCTCCCAAAGGCGCGGGATTACAGGCTGAGCCACCAAGCCCGGCGCCTTTTTTGTTCTAAGAAGTCTTTGCTTAGATTGAAAAGATATTCTCCCATGTTTTCTTCTTTATAGTTTTGCCTTTAGTGTTTAGGTTTTATAGATTGGCTTCATAGTTTCAGCTTTTTTGTTATCTTGAATTAATTTTAGTGAATGGTATGGATTGTGGATAAAGATTAATTTTCATTCCTGTAAATACCAAGTTTTAACAAATTTTAGTAGGATATTTTGTTACTGGAAAAAGCAGGATAGGCTGGGTGCGGTGGCTCACAGCATTTTGGGAGGCAGAGGGGGAGGACTGATTGAGCCCAGAAGTTCAAGACCAGCCTGGGCAACATAGTGAGACCTCATCTCTACCAAAAAAAATGAAAATAAAATTAAAAATTGGCTGTGCTACTTGGGAGGCTGAGGTGGCAGAATTGCCTGAGCCCAAGAGGTTGAGGCTGTGGTGAGCTATGACTGTGCCACTGCATTCCAGCCTGGGTGACAGAGTGAGACTCCAACTCAAGGAAAAAAAAAAAACAGTTATAAAATATGTATTCTAGTACCAGAAGTATCAGAACCACTTTTAAGGCAAGAAATGAGATTGGAAATAAAACAAACAATCAGATGAATAGATCTTGTCATTGGTGGGACTTTGAATGATTTTTTTTCCTCTTTTTACTTTTATATTTTCCACATTTTCTAGAGTAAACCTATATTCATTTCATAATTTGGAGAAAAGCTTTACTTTAAAAGGTTTTCTGCTCCTCGGAAGTTGGCCAAAAGTCAAAGTGCTGGACTTTTTACTGTAGTCAGTAAACTATTCAGATTGCTGGGTGCTCTGAACTCAACTGCAGAGGCTGTGCAAACTTCACACACCTCCACGGTGATCCTTCATAAACCAGGTTAGGATTCGGGTGGTCTTTAGGCCTCTGTTAAGCCTATAGTGTTCCTGAGGGGTGCCTTCTAGATTCAATCACAACTCAGACACTTAAAATCCGAGGTAGCAAAGAAAGAGAAAGGAGGTGCCAGGCACTGTGGCTCAAGCCTATAATCCTAGTACTTTGGGAGGCCAAAGCGAGAGGATTGCCTGAACCCAGGGGTTCAAGACCAGCCTGGGCAACTTGGTGAGACCTTGTCTCTACAACAAATAAAAAAATTAGCAGGGCGTGATGGTGCACTCCTGTAGTTCCAACTACTTGGAAGGCTGAGCTACTTGAAAGGTCTGAGCCCAGCAGGTTGAGGCTGCAGTGGCCGTGAGTATGCCACTGCACTCCAGCCTGGGAGACAGAGTGAGACTCTTTCAAAAAAAAAGAAAGAAAGAAAAAAAAAAAAAGAAAGAAAAGAAAGAGAAAGGAGGAAGTCCAATCTAGAGCAGATATTTTGACTGAAAGTTGAACGCATGCCCGAAAACGGTACTGTGATTTGATTCTTCAGCCTTAGTTTTCTGAATTCTTAAAGCTTGAGGGGCATGAAATGCATTATGAAGAGTCTTTGTTCTCATACAATCCCAGGGTGTCAAAGTGCATACCTTCTGTGTTTAGCTTGGGCGGGGAAATATCATGGAATCCTGCAACCAAGACTATGGCTCTGCAGAGTCTCTGTTGCGCTCTGTAGCCCTTGGCCTGCTCAGGGTGGGCTCTGCAGTCCCTGCACTCTGCCTGTGCATCCTTCTTCTCTTGACCAAGCCTCCTTGCCTACTCCTAAGTAGCGCACCCTTGTCTTCATAGTCTGCCACTAAGCCTCACTCGCTCCACCCAGACCCTGGCCCCTGCCTGTCTTCCTAGACGACACGGTCATTTCTGATAGGTTTGTTCTACTACCATGACATCCTGTCCCTCTTCCATTTCATCCTTGACAGTGCTAGCTTCCATAAAATATTGTGCCGCTAGGCCGTGTAATATTGCCACCTGTCATATGACTGCCAGAATACAAATGGGGCTGAAGGCAAGATGGGGAGAGTTCATCAACAGAACTGCAATTCCATAGAAAAGCCTGAGAAACCAGGATGGCTTGGTTCCAGAAAGTATTCAGTTTCAGTAGCGGGTAAGGTGGAAATGAGAACAAAGACATTGCTTTACGCATAATTCAGGAAGAGTAGGATATCATATTAAGGTAGGTAATGTGGGAAAAAATTGTGAAAGGCTTTGCAATGTCCATAGAAAATCAGGCCTGGGGTGGGGAGGGTGGGATTGGCAGTCGTGGAAAGCTGCTGGTGGGGGGCGGGGGGCATACCTCATCCACAAGGGTGCCTGCATAATGAACATTTGTACACCTCACCCTGAATTGTACCCCACACCTTTGAAATAAAAAATTAAAAAGAAAAGAAAATCGGGCCTTGTTTCACACATGCCCTCCAAGCGACCTGATTCGATGAGGTTTGAGCCTCTCATGGTCTTTGAGCTACTTTATGACTGTGAATTTGGACACATGATTCTTGTCCACAATGTGCAAGCAAGCGATGTCTGGTACAGGGACCATTGTTCCCTTCCCCCGTGCCTTACAGAATAAGCCTGCGTTGCTTCACTGGCAACCTGTTTCCACATCCTCGTTGGCATGTAGGTGCCTGCAGACCTTTGAATCCTCCCTTGGACTGGTTGTAAGAATTTACTGGTCCCTTGGTTACGAGTTAAATAAAATTTTGACACACGTTCATTTTATGTTCATGTGAGAGTCATGACTCTGTCTTTAAAAAAAAAAAAAAACCTTTGACAGTCATTCAAGGACATTCGTCGAAAAATAAATTTGCGAAGTGTGACAACCGAGCCTTCCTTCCCTGAATTAAAAAAATTTGGAGAAAAGCTTTACTTTAAGAGTTTTCTGCTCCTCTGAATGGGCTTAACAGACCTGTTGGCAAAATGCAGTTCCTGGTTCGACTCTGGAAACCTCAGTCCGGCTTCAATCAGATGCCAGGCCTGGGGCTAGTGGAGAGAGGCCATGTCATCAAGAAGCCAGCTCTGGAGGCATGTGGGATCCCTAGCCTCCCCGGAGAGGCCGTCAGGATGCCCACCACCTGGTGGCCTCCCCCAAACCTGGGGCTTCTGCCCTCATCCAAGGAGTGGTCGCAATGATTTCTAATGAAAACCTTGCCATTTCACGGGTGGGAATTCGCAGCTGCTGGGTTTGGCTAGAACGGCAAGAAAATCTGCGCTCAGCCGGCTCGGCGGCTCAGCCTGTCATCCCGCGCCTTTGGGAGGCTGAGGTGAGCGGATTGCCCGAGCCCGCGGGTTCGAGACCCGCCTGGGCGACTTGGTGAGACCTCATCTCTACAAGAAATCAAAAAATCAGCCGGGCGTGGTAGCGCGTGTCTGTAGTTCGGCTACTCGGAAGGCTGAGGCGGAAGGATCGCCGGGCCCAGCAGGTCGAGGCTGCGGTGGCCGGGAGCGGCCACTTCACTCCAGTCTGGGCGACAGAGTGAGGCTCCAACTCAAAAAAAAAAAAAATCTGCAGTGGAGTCGGGGGGTGTCGGGACTGGCCCATCTTTCTGAGGTCTGGCCCTGGATGGGAGTGCGCATCTCGCCCCGTCCTGCGTTTCAGACTCCGGGATGCTCCTGAAATGGCTTTCAGAATGAGGCAGGTGAAATAAGACCTTTGCGCTTCCTGGTGTCCCACGCGGGTCTCGCCTAACCGGCGTCTCGGCTCTGCTCTTCATCCCGTCTCCCCGCCCCCAGGTCATGCTGGCTTCCCTTTGGGCTGGCGGGCTTCTCAGGCGCAGCCTCCTACACACCCCTCCTAGCCTCGCTTCCACCTCGCCTTTCCCCACCCCTGGCGGCACGGGCCACTCCAGTGGCCTCCCAAACCCCAACGGTCGCCCTGGCACCCGCGCAAGGACAGGCCACCGCAGTCCCATCCGGGGACGAGCCCCGCCGCTCGCTTCCAGCCGCCCCTGCCCCCTCCGCGTCCCGCCTTCTGGCTCCTCTGGCTGGGGACTTGGCTGTCGCGTGGGCCTGCACTTTGGACGGATGCTCGAGGCCACTTGTTTTCCGTTTTGTCCCTCTCGCAGCCATCACGGCGTTCTGCCTTGCCTGCCCACCGTCTTAAAGAGACGCCCTCCCATGCGCCCGTCCCTAAGACCCCACCCGTCGAGGCCTGCTCCGGTGGCAAAGGCCCCGCCGGCCGCCCAGGGCCTCGTTAGAAGGCCGTCCCCTCCGCCCCACCCAGAAGAACCAGCGCGCTGATCCGGGCGCTCGACGCAGCGGTGCCCAGTCCCGCGGGGGCGGGCGACGCGGACGTCACTCCAGGACGGAACGAGGCTGCGCAGTTTCCAAGCGCAAGCGCCGTCGGCGGCTCCGGTTTCCTGTTGTTTGCCGGCTTTCTTTTTTCTTTTTTTCTTTTTTTCGAGGTGGCGTCTCACTCCGTCGCCCAGACTGGAGTGCAGGCCGCTCCCGGCCCCGCAGCCTCGACCCGCTGGGCCCCGGCGATCCTCCTGCCTCAGCCCTCCAAGGAGCTGGAACTACAGGCGCGCGCCACCACGCCCGGCTGATTTTTGATTTATGGTGGAGATGAGGTCTCGCCAAGTCGCCGGGCGGGTCTCGAACCCGCGGGCTCGGGCCATCCACTCACCTCGGCCTCCCCAAGCGCGGGATGACAGGCTGAGCCGCCGAGCCGGCTGCCCGGCTTTCTACAGCCGCATTCGGACTCGGGACTTTTGTCCCCAGTGGCTCAGGCGATGGCACAGCCACTCTCAAGCTGCTCCTTCCCTCTCAGTGTCGCCCAGACAAAAGCACGCAGAGCCACAGGCCGGGCTCTCTTCTCGGGACACGGTCCCTCCCAGGCCGCCCCCCAGGCGCCCTCTCTCCCTCCTGGCGGCGCCCGACCCCCTTCGCTGCTCCCTTCTTCCGCAGCCTGGTCCGTCCCAGTTCAGCCCGGCTCTCCGCCAAGGCTCCGCTGTCTGAGCGCAGACGCCCATCACTTCTTCCTGGGGTTAACACGGTTGCTTCATATCTGGTTTTCCACTTCTTCGCGTGAGGACAGTGAGGACGGCTTCCTAAAGACGACCTCTGTCCCCTGGCTGTTCATCTTCCGGTGATCCCTACTGCCATCAGAGATATTTTTCAAAGGATTTACCAAAAAAAGTTACCTCGTGCGGGGGGGGCCAGCCCCTGCAGCTTTCGGGGGTCCCTGGAAAGATGTGGTGGCTCGGCAATTGGAGGGATAGATATGAAGAAGAGAAAGAAAGAAAGAAAGAAAGAAAGAGGCTGGACGCCTGTCTAGTGCAGAAGCCAATTCTGTAGG
>CAUYQG010254822.1:0-13215 GCA_963574415.1 Tarsius wallacei
CAACCTTTAGAGCCCAGAGGAGCACTGACAGACATTTTAGCTTTAAGTGCCATTTATTCACCAGTAGACACACAAAAGAGAAAACGGTTGAGAGTCCTTCAGAACTGGTGAAAAACACAAATACTGAGATTCAGGAAGAACAAAGTCGTGAGCAGGTCTGGACACATTAGACTGCAGAATGGAAAGAACAAGAGATGTCCTTACAAACCAATATTAGTATTCTCTTCAAATGTGTTCCTAAAAGCTAAGTTCTGTTATAGACTGAATTGCCATAGCGATAAACATCTTAAGCAAATAAATTATATTGTGTTTATACTATTTTCTTAAAAACTATCTGAAGCAAAAATAGCACAATGTTAAGAATTAGTAAAGCTGGGTGGTGGGTCAGTGGGTATTCATGTTATTTGCTATACTTTTCAGTATAATTGAAATATGTCATGATTTTAAGGAAGAAAGGAATGAAAAAAGAGAAAAGGTAGAAAAGGGGACAACCTGATTTGCCTTGGGACTACTGAATGAATGTATCAAGGAAGGAAGGAAGAAAAGAAGGAAGAGAAAGAAAGAATGGAGGGAGGAAGGGAGGAAGGAATGAAGAAAGAAAGAAGGAAAGAAAGAAAGGGAAGGAGGGAGGGAGGAAAGAGAGGGCAATCTGATTTGCCTTGGGACTATGGAGAGAAGGAATAAATGAACGTATCTGATGCAAATTAGAGTCACAAGGTGAGCTGAGCTATTAGAACTCTCCATGCTAAAACTAAAGGGAAGACTATGAGGAGGAAAGGATTTTCCAAACGGAACAGGACAGTCACTGGGAGGTATCCAGCAGATACAACCATCATCCTTCTGTTTCCAATTTCGGTTTCTTTTGATCAAGGGAAGAAAAGGACATAAAACTTTCAGTTTCTGGAGACTTTGGGGAGATGCACTTCACCTTGCCTCTGGGCCCTCCTACCTGCAAATCACATAGCTTTCGCAGGGGTTGTGCCACAGCCAAACACTTTTGTATTTTTTTACGGGAGAAGCAGGAAGAGGGAAGCAAGGGTGACTTGCTTTGAAGAGCTGCCCTTGCAAGCTCTGACCCACTGAGCGCATCCTGATCAGCCACACGCACGCAGAACACACGGCATTCATGCCACTAGCGGTTTATTCACACAGAGCACATGCCACTCACATAGATAACACACAAAGTATTAGCCTGTGGCACACACACTTGCACTAAGGGAAGACTGATGCCAGCAATACCTCGCCCACCTCCATCTGCAGCAATGGGCACGGGGGCAGGGAGCATGGCGCCAATCTCTGGGCGCTATAGTTTGGCTCCGGGCGCTTTTTCACCTCTTCATAGTTTCGGGTCTATCCAGGAAACACCGCCACTCAGTGGAAACCACTCAGAAGACCTGCAGCCCGTCCTGACACCACGACAGCATCCTAGGCAACGGGTGAGGGCAGACCGCAGGCACACTGCCATATTACCACACCCGTGGCTTGGTGCTTGAGGGGGAGAGGTGGGTGTGGGTGTAGGAAACTAAGAGGAAATGCAGTCCTCATCATAGATGGCCAGGCAGGCTCCCACGAACTCACATCGGCCCTTCGTCCTGGGCGAGGGACTGTTTCCTGTCCAGGCCACAGAACATTCTCAATCTAGATTCAGATCTCTTTTTCCTGACTTGCTAAGGATGAAACAATGGTTTCTTCTCTACACTCTATGCCCACCTCACGCCCCTCTTCTCCACTACCATATTTCTCTCTGAATCTCTGGCCATACTGGAGTTCTGAAGCAAGGCCAGGAACCCAGATCCCCTGAGGGCACCCCTAAGATGCCGGACACTGGGCACACATACATGCATGTCCGGTTTTGGCCGTGGGCAATACCTCGGAAAATGGAAAAAACTGCCTGGCATTTGGCCCTGGTTCAGTTCCTCTAAGTGAAAATGACATTTCTGGTAAGCACTTACAATTAGATTTTTCAAGCCCTGGGTTTTCAAATGATCACATGTGGGATTAAGAAAAGTAATTTAAAATATTGAATTCTGCCTGATTAGCTAATAAATGAGGTGATCTGTTGCTGTGGAAGTAATGTGATAAAGCTAATACGGCCCCCTGGGCATGACAGATGCCTTGTGCCTTGTCTATCAGTCTCTTTAGCAATTACCTTGTCCTCTGTCCTTTCCTCACAGTCAGTGAACTTCTTTTTGTCCTCCTCTTCTCTGGCAGCTGGGGTCAGCGGTGTCTGCTGAGTTTTAGTGGCACCGTTCCTAAGGTGAAGGCACCGTTTCAGGCCCACTTTTGGGTTTTCTTTATTCTACGGTAACTTAATTTTTTGGGCCTGGGCTTTGACTGTAGGTAAAACAATCTAAGGATGTGTTTTGAAGTGAAAAGCCCGGTAATGATTTTGTTTTCAAATCATTTACAAAGAGCATTTGTATCCGGGAGTTACTCTTTCCCAGGCATCTAAGATGTGGGGTTTAGAGAACATGAGGAATCCTGCTGCTCCTCCCATCCCCCCTGAGAAAACGAGTGACTCTCCTGCTCAGACCAGCTGCTTTCCAAGGGGGATTGGAACCCTTTCGTTACTTCCAGAGGGCCTGCCACTAGGTGCACGTATTAAGCGTGGCCCCGGGAGAACTCTGAGCTAGACCCTGGGGATGGGTAAGAGCTCATTAGGCAGGAAAGGAGGTGTATTTTTCTTGTCCCCAACTAGAAAGCTAGTTTGGGAATGTTACGAAAGAAGAACCACATTTCCACAAGCTTTTATCGGTCAGTTCATTCAGTATGCAGTCTACAGTGAAGCTCAGTTCAGACTCCTAGTTAAAGGAGCGTAATGAAAGGGGGTTGGCCACAGTCTCCGGGGCGCTGCGCCTCTCCTCCAGGGCTGGCCGCCCAACGGCGAGGATTAATGGATGTGTGCTGTTCCAGAACCTTTGCTATGCGGAGGGCATGATCCTGACACTGCACTGTCCACGTAGGACAAAGCTGGGGTTGCATGGCGGCGGGCTCTGAGTCCTTCCAGTAATGCTTAAAGTGGGAGTGCACGCGCCCTGGTACCATCCAGTGGTAAAGGGAACCATCGGATAGACAGGGCATGGGGCGAGTGCTGGCACTTATTGGGTGTGCACACGTGCCTGCACTGCTCTCAGGTACACGTGGAGTATTTCATGCGGGGGAGGAAGCAGCGTACCACACCGAGAGAGCAAGGCCTCTGTAAGACTGGCAGCTTCCGAAGAGCAGAGCAAGGGGGCAGTTGCAGAAGCCTGTCCCAGGATGGGTGATGGGCAACAGTGCTGGAATGGCAACCCGGAGGGAGTCAAGAGGCAGCGTGGAGAGGCAGAGAGTGTGGGCGCTGGAGGCAGACCAGCCTGGCATCAACCCTGGCTCTGCCACGTGCCTCCCGCATGCCCCTGGGCTGGTCCTGAAAATGCTGGGAGCCGTCTTTTCCTCCTCTCTCAAACAGGCAAAGCCTGACTCGAGGGGCTGTTCTGAGAATGGGAAGCGACATGGAGTCTGGGGGCTGCCAGGCAGAGTGGGCCCACCTTCCCTAGCTGCCCCAGGAAGCCTCACGACCCCGAGGATCCAATCTCAGAGGTGAAGGAATCAAGAAATTCCAGAGGTCTCAGGTGCCTCAGAGACCCACCGCTCCAGACACACCATGCTTGGACACACAACCTGAGCCCCAAGCATGATCATCACTTGCCCAACCAGCACCGCTCACGGCGATCTCAGGATCCGGCCTCAGGACGTCGTCCGCCCCAGCCGCCGGGACTGATGGCTACAGCTGAGCCAGACGCAGGCCCTGTGACTTCTCATCCCGGGGGTTGCCCAGGCTGACGCTGTTTGTTCGCTTCCGGTGCTTTTCTCCTTCTACTGGAGCTGCTCTTCTGGTCCTCGCTGTCAGTCGCTTCTGGAGCAGGGTCATTGCTTCCTTGTGTGCATTTGTCTGCTCAGGCTGCAACGTCCCACAGATGGAGTGGCTCAAACAGCAGAAGCGCATTCCCCACTGTCCGGGTGTCTGGAAGTCCAAGATCAAGGGGCTGGCAAAGGGGTTCCCTTCTGCGGCCTCTCCTGCGGGCCTGAGGGTGGCCGCCGCCTCGCTGCATGTGCACATGACTTCCCTGTGTGTGCCGAGGGAGCGAGCCAGCTCTCTGGTGTCTCTTGTCATAAGGATACTGATCCTGTGAATCAGGGCCCTACCCTTCTGACCTCATTTGCCTCTAATGACGACCTCGTGTCGGCCCCATCTCCAAACCCAGTCACACAGGGATCAGGGCTTCAGTGTATGACTTTTGGGAAGACACGATTCAGCCCACAGGACTGTGTGACACGCTCTTCCACTCTTGTGAGTCATTCCATTCAAACAGGAGATGCATGGACAATGAAGTGTGTGGTCTGTTACGTAGCTAAACATAGGTGTCAGACCTTAGCTGGGCCTGTGGACAGCTCCTCCAGAGGACCAAGAAATGCGGCAGAAGCCAAAGGTGAGATTTGCAACATATTAATGGTGAGAATGAGGGCTGAAGAGTTAAATGGAGACATGTAAGCAGGTTCACTCATTCAGAAAACGTGAACACGAGGAAAGTTTCTCTGAAGATCTGCTTTGCATTTCAGTGTTGAGCAGACACGGTGAGGCTTTGACATTTATTCTGATATTTCACAGGGGAGCTGTAGAAAATAACATTTTAAAAAAGGATAATGGTTTCTTTAGAAAGATTAAGAAATAAAAACCTGTCCATGTGCAGTCAAATATCCAGACTTGAGGAGTCTCAAGGGCCCCGAGCACCAAGGGAAATGTAGGTCTATTTTTTGGCGTCAGGAGTCTGTTGGTCCACGGGTCATCCTAAATCGAGGCGCTACTCAGTCGGTCACACAGAGCATCTGTGCTCTCGAGGGGGTCTCTGTGAGACCACGAGCGAACTGTGACCAGTCCCTGGCTCTTTGGTGAGGATAATGCCCAGCACACCCGCAGAGAAATGATGTCATCTGTCTTACTTGCTAGCTGTGGCTCCAAATAGCTTTTGGCCAGGTCCCAAAGTTGTATTTACTCCAAGTTGCAAAGTGATACATGAAAAATACAGGTTCGTGGAAAAAATTCAGAAGACTATGGAGTAGAAAGAAGCCCCCCTTTATAACACCACTCCCCCATCCCATTCTTCTTCCCACGAATAATGATCAGAACAGATTAGTGAGGTTTTCCCAGATTTTAAAGTATGCTTTTCCTGAGAGATAGCTAGAGTTACTTTCCAGTGAATGGCACTACGCTATTATTTAATCTTCCCCTACTGACGACAAGGTAGACTCTCTTCTTAATTTGGTTATTGCAAACACATTTGAAATAAACATTCTTGTACACATATGTATGTACAAGACATGTATGTGTGAGTATTTCTGTAGAATAGCTTCTTAGAAGGAGATTTACTAGGTCAGAGGGAGAGTATATTTCAAAAATTGGTTAACTTGCCCTCTGGGAACATTGCACACAGTCATATTCTCACCACAATTACACAAGAGTATGTGTTTTCTGATCTATTTGGACTTTGGCATTATCACAGCCCTTTTTGTCAACCCTATAGGCAATAAAGGGGCTCTCACTGTTAATTTGTATATTCCTGGTTTCTAATGAGGGTAAGCTCTCTCTCTGTCTTTTTTTGAATTGGGGTCTCACTCTGATGCCCAGGCTGGACTGCAGTGGCACAATTGTGGCTCATTGCAGCCTTCACCTCTGGGGCTCAGGCGATCCTTCCACTTCAGCCTCCCAAGTAGCTGTGACTATAGGCACATGCCACTATGCCAGGCCAATTTTTGATTTTTTTTTTGTAGAGACAAGATTGTTTCATGTTGCCCAGGCTGGTTTTGAACTCCTAGCCTCAAGCAACCCTCCCACCTCAGCCTCCCAAAGTGCTGGGATTACAGGCATGAGCCACTGTGCCTACCCAGTCTCATTTCTTCATTTTTGTTTTTTTATATTTCTTCTTCAGTGAATTGTGTAGTTACATCATTCTAAAGAAGTGTTTGAGGTTTTGAGTTGTAGAGGCTTCTCATAATTATCCATATCAATCCTACGATATTGCAAATATTCAATTTTGCTGTTAGTAGATACTGAAAAGTATAAAAATACGCATAGAAAACCATCTGGAAGGTGTGCCCTGCAAGGCAAGCCATCACTTCTCAGTGGCAGGGGCACGGATGCTGGACTGTCTCCTGGACATCCTTCTGTGCTGCTGCTCCCCCGAACCCTGAGCATGCATTAAGGTCATGAATAGAAAATGCCCTTGGTGGAGTCAAGGCAACGATGAAGACCCGCAAGGTGGCTCTAAGAGAGGATTTTCAGAAGCACTCTGAGGAGTGGCAGCATCAGCAGAGCGAGTCCCCCAAAGCCAAAATTCGTAGGGAAGAGTAGTCGCTTGTTGGATAAAAAATGGACACAGTAGGTAAACATGAGCCTTGTAATTTTACAGTTACCTCTTTAGTATCCAGGAGTCTATCACTCTTTGCTCACAGTATTTTACTCTCCCAACCCTTTCTCAAGCATGAGCAATCAACAGCGAGGGAGGCCAGGTGTGGTGGCTCATGCCTGTAATTCCAGCACTTTGGGAGGCTGAGGCAGGAGAATCACCAGAGGCCTGGAGTTCACAACTGGCCTGGGCATCATAGCAAGACCCTGTCTCTACAAAAAAATCATAAAGATTAGCTGGGCATGGTGACTCACACCTATAGTCCCAGCTACTCGGGAGTCTGAGGCAGGAGGATTGCTTGAGCCCAGGGGGCTGAGATGCAGCGAGCAATGATTGTGCCACCACACGTACTATAATCTAGGTGACAGAGAGATCCTGTCTCTAAACAAACAAACAAACAAACAAAAACCACCACCACCACTACCAACAACAGCAACAGTGAGGGACACCCAAACATCTTGGCTGTAACAGAAGCTTCTGGACGGAAATGCGCAAAGGCTCTATTCAAGGTCAAAATGACTTGAGCCACAAAGCCCCCCTCAGAAGCCCTACTCGCGTTTAACAAACGCAAGCAAAGTGTGTGTTGATCAGAAAGGAGGAGGCGGGAGGAAGAGTGTTGGGCCCAGCCCCACGGTGCAATGTGGGATTGGCTGCGGGTGGCTGCTCCCAGCAGGACCGGGCAGAGCAGGGCAGCACTCGGGGCTTCCCGCGGTGAGACGCTCCACCAATGTTTCCTGGTTCTCGGGACATCTGGCAATATGGGTTGGGCTTGTGACTGGGGGGCGTGACGCGTGGCGGGCTCCCAGTCGAAAGCCCACCCAATATGGAGGGTGGGAAGAGGCCACACCGAGATGGGAATCATGGCCCCTGTAATAGTAATTATGATGATAATAATTAGCGCTGGGTTTTCAAAGCCTGACGGTCCCCCTGCATGGTGCCCGAGAAGTGGCTGGAGGGGACCCACCCATGACACAGCCCGGATGGCCAGACGCCAGGCCCCGGGATGAGGGGAACTGCTGGAGGCCACCTGCAAAGCCCGAAATCAGCTCACCTAGTAAAGTGCTGCATGCAAACTTCAACAGAAGGATCTGCACTTCCTCGCGGTGCCGTCTGGCTTAGAGCAAATTCTCAAGCCCTTAGCAATGCAGCCGGGCTCACACTGCCAGTGCCTCGTGAGCGACTGGGAACACTGCAGGACCCCCATGTGACCGCGGGAAGCAAGGGCATCGAGAGCAGGAGGAACGAGTCTGGCCCCTGCCTTTGCTCACTCCCGGCGCATGCAGACACCCTGGGTGACGGAGCAGTGGTACAGAGTGAGTGAGTCTGGAGAAGACACAGCAGCCTGTGGCCTGCATGCTTGAAGTGGGAGTGCATTCACACACAGAGAAGCAATTTACTTGTCAAGAATTTCAGAGCCTACAGGCCAGGGAGAAGTCCTGGCCCGGTACACAGCACTATACCACACAAGCACCATGGCCCTCAAATGCCGCCACGCCGGAGTGTGTGCCAACGTGGGCTGCTCTTCGGTGTATCCTCCACGCGGCAGGCCCAGCCCAAGCTCCAGGCTGGAAGGGATGAGGGCCATGTTAAGCCCTGCCGTTTGAGGCTGAGACTCGGATAACACAGAAACGGGCGAAGGGACACATCTGTCACGTCTTCCAAACTGAGCGGAGGACATCTGCAGCTACTGCGCCACTTTGCTCCAGCACGGCGGGAGAAGCGGGTGCAAAAATAGAAGTGATATATTCAACTACTAACAGGGAGGCAAAACTGAATATAGCAGTCGGCAGAGGCGCTGACGCAGAGTGGGAGTGCTTCTTCTAGGGCAGGCTGACTACCCCACGTGGACGCCATCCAGCTGAGATGTTTCCACCAGCACGCCATCCCCGACTTCCTCATGGGGAACGGGGAGGGGGAGGAAAGCGGGAGGCGACTGAGTGCAACAGTGCTCTCCTGACACAGTGAAGGGGCCACGCGTGCAGGAGAAGACGCCTCGCTGGGGGTCCCCACCTCGCTCTGCGAGTTGCCTCCTGTTTACAGAGGCAACGAAGAGGCCGAACCGTGGAGTGCGGGACAAGTGGGAATTGTAATAATGAGAGAGCTGGGTGAGAAGATGGAGACAGCCACCCCAACCCAGCCACGACCAGTGTGCTTTCTGCCTCTGCGGATCCACCCATTCAGGGTCTCTCCTGCAAGTGAGATCCTGCGACAGGGGAGCCCTTCATGTCCGGCTTCTTCACTTAGTATGCTTTCCAGGTTCATCCTTGTCAAGGCATGAATTGGTACTTGGTTCCTTTCAGAAAACTGCCTATCTAATAGTTTGCCACGGGAACGTGGCTAACCCAGCGGGGCTTTGCTGATCTTGGTGCCGTGCAGCCGCCACACCACCGGCTGCAGAGCATCTCCTTCTCGTGACACGGCGCCTCCCATTCCCCCTCCCCGTAGCCCCCGGAGACCACCAGCCGATGCTCTGTGTCTCTGGACTCGCCTATTCTGGATATTTCACATACACAGAGTCATATAATGGGCGACTCTCTGTGTCTGGCTTCTTAGCACAAGGCTGTGGACGTTCACCCATGTTGCAGTGTGTGAGTATTCCTTTTAACGGCCAAGTAACGTTCCATTACATGGCCATGCCACCATTTGTCTACCCATTCATCTGCTGACGAGCATCAGGCTCTTTCCAATTTCTGGTGACTGAATACTCATACACTTGTTTTTGGGTGGACACGTTTTCCTTTCTCTTGGGTATTTGCCTAGAAGTAGCACAGCTGGGTTGTACGGTAAGTCTATGTTCAAGCTTTTGAGGCATTTCTAGACTGTTTTCCAAAGTGGCTCCGCCATCTTACACGCCTACCAGCAACTGTGTGAGGTCTAATCTCGCTACATCCTTGACAGCGTGTGCTATGGTCCATGTTCTATAGGATTACAGCCATCCTGGTGGCTGTGAAGTGGGCTCACTGTGTGTTGTTCTTTGTTTTGAAATCAAAGACATCCACAGACATAGTCTAAATAGAGAAGGCTTCGACTGTGAATGCCAGATCCCTCTCCCTTCCCGTTTCCACAAAGCAAACACTTTGGATTCCTTTAGTGAGTTTCTGGGAATCATCTCCCATTTCTAGTCATTTGCTCAGACTGCCTTTTAAAAAGTCAGTTTAGAGATCACCTTTCGACCTCCATCCATGGAAGATGAACACTTGGTTCTGTTACATCCCCCATATACAAACACAGCTGCTTTACTCTTCCATCTTCACAGTGTGACTATAATCACTATTGTTGGTTAAGTCGAGAATTGGCATTCATATTATTATGACTATGCATTTATAGCCATGTGATGTACACAGATATATTTACTTAATCATACTCTTTCCCTCTTCGATTCTATATGACCTAAAGGGGAAAATCTGCCTTGTTTAAAAGATTCCCTTAGTCTCCTATGTACTAATTAATCATTATCTCCAAATTCTGCAAGGCTACTAAAAATCTCGAGATAAATTTAAAAGCGTGGATATTCTCTTTCTTTCTTCTTTTGTTTGGCATGTAATCTGAACAGTTAGTATTTGTTGAACGAATGAATGAAAGTGAACGAATGAACGAAAGCGGCTAGCCACAGAACCAGACTCTAGTGTCAGAAGGAAGCTGAGAGACTGCTTCCTCCCCTGCCCACCCTTCCAGGTTCACAGCGAGAACAAAGTGAGCCCATTGTAGAGGGGAGGTGCCCGAGGCCCAGAAGCTGCCAAATGGGCAGGAGGAGCACAGAATGTGGTCTCTGAGGCCCCAGAGCCCTCCACTCTGCCGGGGCGTTTCCACAGAAAACAAAGGTCAGCTCCCCTGAAGGAGACGTGGAGTTTAGATCTTTTATGTATTCCGTTTCCCGATACTCAAAAAGGTCACAAAGTGGTGTCATCAGAAGGTATAACCCTTCTTTTTATTTTATTTTATTTTTTCGAGTTGGAGTCACTCCATGCAGTGGCACACTCACAGCCACCCCAGCATCGACCTGCTGGGCTCCGGCGATCCTTCTGCCTTAGCCTTCCAAGGAACCAGAACTACAGGTGCACGCTACCACACCCGGCTAATTTTTTAAAAAATTTATTGTAGAGATGAGGTCTCGCCAAGTTGCCTGGGCTGGTCTCGAACCAGTGGGCTCAGGCCATCCACTTGCCTCGGCCTCCCAAATTGCTGAGTTTACCGGCTGAGCCACCGAGCCTGGCTGGTACAACGCTTCTCAGTGCACAGTCACAACCCTTTTTGTTCCTCCTTTGCAGCCTTGACTCTATTGACCTCATCGGTGCCTGACACAGGGAGTGTCTGTGGCGTCCAGGCCTAGTCTTGAGGCCCAGCTCTGCCACTTGCTGGCACTGTGACCCGAGCTAGGTTCTTTTCCTGGAGAAGGAGGAGCATAACAGCACCTGCCTTATGTAATTGTTGCAGAGATTAAATGACACGCATGCGAAAGAGTCACAGCAAGCACACAGCAAATACCAGCTGTTGTCATCTGTTGGCTACAAGAATGATCTCTGCTAACCAGTGCTCCTCCCTGTCCACTGCATATGAGAAGACTGTGGCATTTGCTGACTGTCTGGAGTCCAAGCCCGTGAGGGTGGAGACTCGGTCTTACCACTATATCCCCAGCACCGGTCCAAGGACTGGCATATCACAGGGGTCTAAGTGAATGAATATATGAGCGAACAGAGGGGATGAATGAACAGAGGAGATAGGCGGACAAGTTTACTGACATTCTGATTTTATGGATGAGGAAGCTGAGGCTCAGAGAGGTTAAGTTACCATCTCAAGTCCCGCAGTGGGTCAGAGGGGTCAAGGTACAGCCTCCTGCCCGTTGCTAAAGAAGGTTAAGGTACAGCCTCCCGCCTGCTGCCAGGGTGGGTTTAAGGAACAGTTTCCCGTTTGTTGCTAGAGAGGGTGAGGGTACACTCTCTTGCCTACTACTCTCCTATTTCATCACCTCCTAGGCCTTTCCTGATGATCCGAAACTCAGGTGCAGCCTCTTAGTCACTGGAAAACAATTTTTGTGGGTAAAAATGATTCTTGGATTTCCAAGCCTACCGTGGTGTCCACAGCCTTGACTCTCTCCGTTGGAATGTGCTTCGGGACAGGTTCCTTCTGGGACAGCACCACACATCCGCCAGCTCCAAGCGTGATGACAGCGACCCGGCAGCCCCTCTCCAGGAGCACGGAGGCAGCCTGGCCAGCTTCCGCAGCGCTGCCCACCGTCAGACCCGTTAGAATCTCAGCCTGGAACACCCCAAAGCCAAAGGAAACAGTGGTGAAAACGAGGAACCTGGATCGACTTCCAGATTAGATTTATTTTTCTAGGAAATGTCTCCCCTCTTTTTTTTCATAACAACCAGGGCAGTGGAATCTTGATGGAGACTGGCACAGTGAAACAAACTAAACAAACCATAACAGTGGCAACAAAAACCACCATAAAAGACATTCTTGGGGTCACTATGGACATCTGAACGTGGCCCGGATCTCAGATGACACACCGAGAGGGCATGTTCTTTTTCTTGGGTGTGATGGTGGCATTGTGGCTCCTCTTAGGAGATACATGCCAACACGTGGTCTGCGACTTACTCTTGACAAAAGCAAAAATACAGACAGGGAGGGGAGAAGCAAATATAAGTAAAATGCTAACAAATGTTTAGGTGGAGGGTAGAGTGTTCACTGTATTGTTCTTTCAGCTTTTCTGCATGAATGATGATTTCAATAAACAAAGGGAACAGGGCTGGGTGCTGTGGCTCATGCCTGTAACCTAGTGCTTTGGGAGGCTGGGGTGGGAGGATGGCTTGAGCCCAGCAATCTGAAACCAGCCTGGGCAGCATAGCAAGACCCCATCTCTACCAAAAAAAAAAAAAAGTGTGTGTGTGTGTGTGTGTGTGTGTATGTCAGGTGCAGTGGCATGTGCCTAGTCCCAGCTACTTGGGAGGCTGAGGCAGGAGGATTACTGGAGCCCAGGAGTTTGAGGCTGCAGTGAGCTCTGATCAGACCACTGCACTCCAGCCTGGATGACGGAGTGAGGCCCTGTCAAAACAAAACAAAAAACGAGGAGGAACAACGAAAATTCTACAAAAGAAGGGAAGGAAGGTTGGGGGCAGAAGGAAAGGAGCAGTGCCGATGACCTGGCACAAAGAGCGCCTGAACACCTCAGCACCCAAGCACGCGACTCTCCCAGGCCTTCTGGGCCGTCACGTTGCCAGCGGTGGCCTTCCATGTCTGCAGACTACTCATGTCACTCCTTTGCTTGTTTTGCCAGAGAAGATGGAAGCATCGTAGGACGACACTGGCCCAGTGGGAAAGGCAGTGTCCCGGCGCGGGAGCCCTCCACTCTCCCACCTGGCCTCCCCTACTCTTTTCCCCTCGTCAGATCGGGGGTTTCCACAGCATCCGCATTCTTCTCCCAAGTCTCCCTCAATTTATTAATTTTTCATTCTAACCCAATGATTACTTTTCTGATGAGCAATTTTTAAAAATTTCAGTGACTATATTTTCAAGACTTCTAGTTTGTTTTTCACATTCACACATTGTTGCTTAAATTCTGTTTTTATTTCACAGTTTCTTCTTTTTAACGAATGCTAATTTTAATCATACTTATTTTTGAGTCTTTTTTGCATTGTTTCATAACGTGAATTCTGTCTGGGGCGAATCCACCTTCAGGCTGCTGTGTGTGGGGAGCCTCGTGGCATCTTGTCTCACCTGCAGGCTCCTGTCACTCACCAGGAGCTAGAAAGTCTTCACCCCGCAGTGTCCC
>CAUYQG010254837.1:0-31078 GCA_963574415.1 Tarsius wallacei
TGACAGAGCCAAACCCACGTCTGACCACGGATGTTCACAAACCTGAATATTATTTTTAAAATAGTTGAAACGTTAAAAGTAATTTCCCAAGGGGAAAAACTTTTTGAAAATAAACTACTTTTGGCTGACTTGCACATATTTGCAGGTAACAGCCACAAATGACTGAATTATTTGGCAGACTGGTGCATGTCACTCTTTGAGAGGTCCTCCCATGCACACTTCTAGCAGCTAACTCAGCTGGCTGGAAGATATTTGGGCAAAGGTCTCAGGCCCAGGGCTCCTCTGAAGGGGACGTTCCCTCGGACAGGCCCTCCATTCCTTTGGTCTTCCCCAGCTCAGGACAGCCGCAGGACCTCCCATCGGCCTCAGCCCTGTTCATTGGAGGGGATGACTTCCTGCCTGCTCTCTCCTCTCCCAGGCTTAGTTCTCACGGCTCCTTCTGCTCCCACTCCCTGCCCCCTAGTTCCCATCCTCTCCTCAGTGTCCCGGTCTGGTCACAGGTCACCCTTGCTGAGCGCCTCCCTGGAATTCCCCCAGGGCTGCTCTGCTGGTCACTCTGCCACAGAGCTCCCCACATCTGTCTCAGGCCCTCCTGGTGCCTGTACATCCCGACCCCTTGTGGGGACAGGAAGGACCCTTTCACCCCCAGAAGGTCTTCGAGACCAGCCCATGAGAGCCCCTCCTGCCCTTTTAAGCGTAACTCGGTTTATTTTTTCCTTAAAAGCGTGACTTTGTGTTCTCCCACATTAAGGCTTATCTGCCACTGTGCAGCCACCCACACATGCTGCTGGAAGGAGCCAGTTCCACAGCGATTGCTCCAAGATCCTGTGGAATGCCCCCTCTCTGCACCCCCTTCCCAACCCATCTGCATCAATGGGAACAGAGGCCTTTCTAGGCTTCAACTGGCCACCTCCTCTCCAGTGCTTGTCCCCCGATGAAGGTGATGATATTCAACAGGTATGTGGGGAAGATTCTTTGTGAGCCCCGAGATTGTGTAGTGAACCAGACAGCATGTCCCCCTCCCAGGCCACGCCGTCTTCGTGGGCATGGGGATCACCTCATCAATGGCTGATTTGTCTTGTGGGCATATCATGGGCCAGATCCCATATGCCAGATCCTCCGTGCTTTAGATCCACGGACTCCCTTATCCTGAAAACAACTGCTTCCCAGGTGGGAAGATGGAGGCTTAGAGAGCATGCTTCTTGTTCAAGGATACAGCTGGCGTGAGCTGTTAGCTGCAAGCGTTGGGAGCTCAGCTACTCTCCTGGGGTCTGGACCCCTGTTCCAGCTGCAAGACAGGACCAAGGTTCTGTTCCTTGGCAGCGTTTGACAGAATTTTATATGCCCAGGTAGTAGGTGGGCAGTGCAAAAAGTGAAAACTGCAGTCTCCCTCCAGTCCACTGGGTGCTGACATCCATCTGCTCACCACTCCTTCGGGGGCCCTCAAGACCCCAAACTCAGCCTTGCCCCCGAGTTGGACATCATCCCCTTCCACCCACCCATCCCCAGAATCCTGTCCCACAAGCCCCACGCATGCCTGTTATCAAGCCCTTCTCTGCTAATGATGCATTCATTTTTTTCCATTCAACAGCTACCAACCAGGCCAGGGGTCGCCCGGTGCTGGGACACCAGAGTCAGCACCCATTTCTCCAGCTCACGCCTCTCGCCCTAACTCAAGCTGGGTACTCATTCCTTGGGAGAACTGTAGATAGAGATTTTATATGCTTTTACATAGTAAGTCTGAAGATCTGGTTGTATTTTATACTTAGTGGACATTCTAAATGCTCAAAGCCACATGTGACTTGTGGCTGCCCACCAGTCTGAGAGTAGTTTCCTTCTGGATTGCTTTGTTTATTTTGAATTGGGAAGAACATCAATCAAGCCTGCCGTACTGCACATAACATAGCACACATACATCTACCACTAAGAGTCAGTTTGCATTGTTATCAAAATTAAGATGCAAAATATTACATTTTAGCAGTCAAAAAATTTTTTTTCTGGGCCAGGTATGGAGACCCATGCCTGTAATTCCAGCACTTTGAGAGGCAGGGTGGGAGGATCACTTGAGCCCAGGAGTTGGAGACCAGCCTAGGCAACATAGCAAGACCTTGTCTCTACATAAATACAAAAATTAGCTAGGTGTGTGCCCCATACCTGTAGTCCCAGCTACTTGGGAGACTGGCCTCGACCAGAAGGTTGAGGCCATGGTCAGTTGTGAGCGTGTCACTACACTCGGCCTGAGTAACAGAGTAAGACCCTGACTCAAAAATAAATAAACAAATAAGTAAATAAGTAAGCAAATATTTGCATACTTGGTCCACATTTCCCTTTTATTTTTAAAGTAACAGCCAGAAATTTCCCCATATCCTTCCCCCCACCCTTTGGGTTACCACTCAGCTGCAGTTTGTCATGAGGCATCTCTAGACACGTTTTTGTGCTTGTGCCATAATCGTGTGTCCATACACATTCTATTGTGTTGTTTTGTATACTTTTAGGCTCTACACAAATGATGCCATATTGTATTTAATCTTTATGCAATATGCATTTTTGCACTCAAATTTATGTTTTTGAGATTCATTTGTGCTGATAAATCATGAGTGAATCTGGTTCCTTCATTCTGCCACATTGTATCCATCATGCAGATAACCTACAGTGTACCCAGCATTCCCCACTGAGGTGCTCTCAGTGGATCTCCTTTACCATAGTTACAGTTAGGGCTGTAATGAGACTCTCTTTACCTGCTTTCTTGCTTACAGATAAGACTTTCTCCAGGTCCATGCCTTGCGTATGGGTTGAGGGTGTGTGTTGGCTCTGCCAGGGGCTGCAGAATTTCAATGCTCACATTACACATGTGAGTTACATACCAACAGCACAGGGGACCCATCTTCCTTGCATTCTCAGCACTTGATGTGATTGTGCTATTTTGTCGGGTTCTGTGAGGTGTATCTCATTGAATTCATCTGCATTTCTACAATTACCAGTGAGCTATCCTTACCGATTGTTCATGTCTTCTCCTGTGTTTCTAGTCTCTAGCTTTCAAAAAATTGCTTCTTTTTACTTTTTGATAGTTTTTTTAGGAGTTCATGACACAGACTTTAAGTACCATTGCTCATAGGTTTGCACATGGTGTAGTTGCCTTTTCATGTGGCAAAAAGTAAATCACATTTATTAATCTTTTTCCTTTAAGGCTTGTGCTTTCTGTTTCTTGCTTAGAAAATCCTTCCCTATCCTGATGTTTCCTTTTCTTATAAAAGTTCTACAGTTTTGCTTCTATATTAAGTCTTTAATTCATCTGGGAATTTACTTTTGGTTATAATGTGAAATAAAGATCCCATTTTATCCTTTGGTATTATATATGTATGCACATCTATATGTATAGATATCAAATAGATATATCTTTTATAAATCTGTCCTTTACTATATGAGTAACTAATAATCCCAGCACCTTTTCCCTTTTAGCATATGTTGAACCAAGTATTTCAGTGCCTTTATCAAACCGATTATTTCTAAACTGTATGTAAAGTCATCTCTCACATGTATGGTACCCCACATTCAGGCCATCTTCCTCTGTGCTCTTCTCTCTCTCTCACTAATGCCCATTGTGTTTCACAGCTCTCACAGCTCCCGGCACTTCCTACCTGCACTCAGGTAAGACAGTCGTGTGCCACGCAGCACCCTCCAGGACTCAGACTGGAATTGCATTGGGTTTGCAGGTTAATGTGGGTAGAATGCCACCTTGACAATTTTATCTTTCACTGTTTGAATAGTCCTCTCTCTTCACTTATTTAGGTCTTCTTTTATGTTTTTCAGTAAAATGCATCACTTTTCTCTGCAAGGACCTTGCATAATTTTTGTTAGATTTTCCCTGAGATGCACTTTAGTTGTAAATTTTTTTAAACTACTGTTTATATTTGCTTGTTGCTGGTTTAAAGACGATTGTTGACCTTGTATACTGATCTTATACCCAGTAGCATTGCTAAAATGTATTCTCGGTTCTAATAATTTGTCTATTTCCACTCTCATCTGTGTTTGTTACTTGCTTTCCACACCCTCTGCGTGTTTCTGGTGGAACCGTTCTTGCTGGGCCTCCAACACAACCTTGGGCAGAGGTGGGGACACAGGCCCAGATGCTTCTCATCATAGTCATTAGGATGAACTTTTGGGGGGATCTTGATAGATATCATTTAATATTTTAAGGCCATTTCCTTCTATTTTTAGCTTGCTGAGTTTTTTTTTAAATCAGAAATGGGTATCAAATTCTCTCAACTGTTTCTATCTGTTGATATGATCATTTGTTGTTTTCTCTGGATGATTCTGTTAATGTAAGAAGTTACACTAATATATATTTCAATTTTAAACCAGCCTAGTAATGCATATAGTTTATAAATCAGTTGTACTATTATCTCCCTTCTCCTATTCCTTCTTTTCATCCTCACAAGCAACCATTTTCTTTGGGAATGCATCTCAATATTTATGAAAAAAATAATTGCATTGCTATTCTAGTTATTTCCATTTTAGACATGTTTACTGATTTCTTACTCTCAAGCCTTGGGACTTTGTTCTCAGCTCAAGATATCACCTTTTCTCCCACCCTCCCAGTAGGGTTATGTCGTGTGTGTGTGTGTGTGTGTGTGTGTGTGGTTAGTTTTTGGTGTCCACTTTATTATGATTATAAACTTCATCTACAGGTGAGGTATAGTGTTCCCTGACTATATTTCTTTCTTGAACTCCTATTTTCCTAAAAATTAACAACGAACTGATTTTTTTCTACTAACTTGCTAACCAGTCATCACAAATTCTGACAGAGTGGACATCTTCTTTCAGTGTGTTCCAAGGTGCCAAGTGAACCAAGATGCCTTTCCTCATAGACCTCCCCGCGCCCAGCCTGATGGAGACTCTGTGGACCTCTGCATGGTCAATACCAGGGCCTCCCTTTGCTTTTCTTGGGTCTCCATACACAGCTCCAGGGGGTGCCTCAAGATCTGGGCTGAGGCTGCCCCCTCTTGGTGACCCTAGCCCTTCACATGTCTGCTCCCAGCTGTGTGACCTGCAGCGTGTCCTCCCCAGAGCAAGGCTTCCAGCTTTGTCTGCACTGGGCCTGGCTCTCTGTACTCAGCTTCATTCCTTCCGTGGAGTCTGCTTCCACTGAGAAAGGCACGCTTGGTGAGATCCTGGTGTCTGCAAATGCTTGTCTGCTCTTACACTTTATTTGAATAGTTTGTAACTTATTTTCCCTCAGAATTTAGAGGATGTTGTTCCTTTGAGGATTCTGATGCCATTGGACCCCTGTCCGTGTGTGTGAGCTTTTCTTCTTTCTTGATGTTTGTGGTGTGCAGGTTTAATTCATTTCACTGGGCATCCGACGGAACTCTGGAAACTTGCGGGCATCAGTTATAAGGACATTTTCCCGCTTTATTTCTCTGACGATCCCCTCCCCTGTGTTCTGTCCTACACTTTTGGGACTCCTGTCATGTGGGGGCCCAGGGCAGCTCACTCAGGCTACGCCCCGGGCACTGGGCAGGGGGCTTTCTACCTTTGGGGTGACTATATAAAGTTATCATCCAAACAGAAGCACTGTTTAGGGTGGGAGGGGTTCCATCAAGCACTCCAGGATGCAAGCATAAGCTGCATGCAGGCAGACCAGGCCTGACCATTTCCCTGGGCGGAAGCCTACAGTGTGGTGGCTGGGGCCATGCCTTGCTGCCTGTACTCTGCCTGCACTCTGCACGTGGTGCCTTTTCTGATCAGTAGGCAGCCTTTGATGGACACTCCGATCAGCTCTGCTGTGGTTCTTGAATCTGGAGCATCCCTGCTCAGTCTCTGGAGTGTCTTTTCTGCTGCGTGGAGGGGGGACTATTGGAAGGCGGGAGAGCCTGGGAGCCAATTGCTCCTTCTGTGTCCTTCCTGCCTTCTTGCTTCAACCCCACCCTTTACCCCTGCTTCAGAGGTTCCTGCTCATCCTGTGAATGCCTCTTGGGGAAATGGCTGACCCCGGGAGCATCTTGTCTCACCAGAAACTGAAGCTGTCCAGTCCAACCAGGGTTGGGCAAAGGGCACAGAGGCCTCCTTAAAGAGTTAAAGGAGTTCTGGTCTCTAGTCACAGAGGGTGGCTGTGCGGGGGCCAGGAGCAGGATTTGGCAGTGAGGATGGGAAGCTGAAGGCGGCCAAGTCTTAGCCTCAGTGTACCTATGCAGAGTCAGGTCCTGAATGGGAAGGAGGGACACCTCAAGTCGTCTGAAGTTTGGGCTGGTAGGACTCGCTCCTCCTTTCTGGAGACACCAGCCTCCCTACCTGACGCCCATGCAGAAGTCTTAGGGGCGATGCCCAGCACGTCTATACATGCTCTCTTTAAGAATGGCCCTTCTGTCTATTAGACATCTAACGAGTGTCCAGTCTCAGCCAGGACAACTGAGGAAGGGAGAGCCGTGCTAACGGAGGGGATGAGTTACTGCCAGTGGGGCTGGTACTTGACTGATACAAACCAGCAGGAATGAGAGGAACAGGCCTGGGGATGAACCTGATGGTGCTTGACCCTCCATGTAGACAAGATGGGGATGGTGTGTACTTGTGAGCGTATTCATGTGTGTAGACAGGATGAAGATGGTGCATGTGCATGTGTGTGCATGCATATATAGATAGGATGGAGGGAGAAATATAGTGTGTGTGTGTGTGTGTGTGTGTGTGTATGCAAAATTGAAGGCAAGATAAGGAAGAGTTTGTCTCTTTGTGGAGCTCACCCATGACTTGGTTTCTTAGCCCTGGGAAGGGCTCCTGGAGCCATTACTGGGGTAGCTCCTGGAATCCCAGGAAAGAGCAGCCCACTGTCAATGACTGATGATGCCAGAATTGCCATGGCATCTTAGAGACTGAAAGGCTCAGTGAAGTGGATGTCAGAATGCATCCATGACATAAGACCTAGGACCCACCAGCTGCCTATGCACTTGCATACCTAGAGGACACTCACTTCACTGACACAAAGAGGACTGCTCTAGTTGGGGGACAGGGGACCATTAGTATTACTGAGACTCTCTGGGGCTGCTGTCCTCTGTGGGTCAGGAATGGTGATAGGAGATGCTGTTCCAGGACACGCTGCCCTGCGTCACTGGGGCTAGTAGGATTCCAGAATTCTGGACTAGCAGAGGCCAGGTGGACAACATTGTCACGAAAAGTAGCAAGGATGGAATGACCCGTGGGGAGCAACACAGATGGGTAACCAACATAGGTGTTCTTGACGGAAAACTGAGGAAGAGGCATGTACATGGGCCAATGGTTGTGGGCCCGAGGGTGCACATCTTTGCATTGCATGTTAATGTCCACCTGTGAACACCCGCTATGGAGGAGGCACAGAATCAATGAACAGATTGGATCTTCCTGTCTGTGTCAGCCAGCTGGGCCCACGAACATGGCAGCCTCAATGGCAGAGACGAGGCCAAGCCTGAGCCTGGTGTGGGTCCCTCTTGTGAGGGCTGGTTGAGCTCTTGCTGCTGAGGATCCCATCTGTTAGCAGCAGAGAGCTGAGTCCATGTTACCACACTCCCCTAGCTTCAAACAGACCGTCCAACAAGTGAAAGGCAATGTGAATCTTCAAGAAAAAGTGAAGATCGCCAGAAATGGTAAACACAAAATAATATATTATGTATGACATATAAATGTTTAAGGCAAAAGTTATAAAACTGTATGGTGGTTTTTTAATGAATGCAGACAAAATATATATGATAATAACAGCACAAAGATGAATGGGAGGAAGTTAAATGGAACCATATCATTCCAAGATTCCTTTATTTTACATGAAATTGTACATTAACTAACTCTGAGTAGGTTGTAATAAATTGCATTAGATGTATAATATAATCTCCATAGCAAACACAAAAAATTAACGCAAAACTTAGCTAAACAGACAATGGCAGGAGAGTTCCAGTTTCTGGTCCAACATGTAAGGAGCCTGGAAGTCATCACTTCTGTCCTCTCAAATGGACAGACTGAAAATCAGTGTTTCTTCTTGGATTCATCAGATAATTGAGGCCACAGAGAAAACTGCTACCTCTCAAATTAGAAAAATGAATATGAGTATAAACCTAACAAAATAGATACAAGCCCTACATGAGGAAAACTATACAATTTGGATGAAAGAAACCAAAGAGGATCTAAACAAATGGAGAGGTGTTCCATGTTCATGAATAGGGAGGCTCAGTATTGTCAGGATAATAGTTCTTTCCAACTCCATCTATGAATTAAGTACAATCCCAATCCAAATACCAGCCAAAGGACTCAGTGAAGATGGAAGAACAGGAAGCACCAGAAATCTATTCCCCAACCTAGAAAACTATTTATTGCACTGGCAGAATCTATCTAATGTAACTATTTTGGAATTCTGGAGCTGATTAGACTTTCAGCTTCCAGGGGAAGGCTTGGATGATAAACTGCAGTAAATTTCAGTCAATTTCAGCTCTCAGTTGAATAGCAGCTACCTGTGCACTGCTCCTGGGCCATGTGGGAGGCATCTGTGCATGTGTTCCTGGAGCAGTCTGCACACAGTTTGCAGAAGCCAGGGTGGCCAAAAGCACCCTGTCTTCCAAATATCAGGAACCTGTGCTCTGATTGCTCATGGCAGCTTCAGGTGACAGAGGTATAGACAAAGAGGTGGGCAGCCATTGTTGCACCTCTCCCATTGTTGCAAGTCCCACCCCTCCAGCCGAAGTAACTAGGAGACTTAAAGGGCCAGCACCCTCCTGCCTTCCTTTTTCTGCCTTTCATCTTTTGGGAGCTAGATATTAAAGACTAGGATATTCAAATGCAACTTCGGATACAGAGAAAATTAGAAAATGACTGCAGACGCCCAGGGAAAGGCACAGATTCAGAAAAGACCTGACAAGACCTTAAGTTTATGCCTCAGGTTGATCCTTAGCACAGCCTGTAACAATACAAAACAAAAAAACATAAACCAAACACAGTAACAAGAAAAAGCAAACCCTGGGGAAAGAGAAAGAATATGATTTCCAGAATTACTACATTATTAGATTCAAATGTCTAGTTTTCAACAACAAAAATCACAAAGCAGACAAAGAAAAAGTATGGCCCAATCAAAGGAAAAAATAAATAAATGGAAATGGTTCCTGAAAAGCCCTGATGATGCAGGTCTATTAGAGACTTAAAAACAACTGTCTTAAGAATGCTCACAGAACTAAAGGAAAATGTGGAGAAAAATCAAGAAAATAATATATACACAAAACAGAAATAACAATAGAGAGACAGGAGACCTAAAAAAAAAAAACAAAACATTCTGTAGCTGAAAAGCATAATAACTAAAATTAAAAATTTACTAGGAGGGATTCAAAAGCAGATCCGAGCAGGCAGAAGAAAGAATCAGTGAACTTGTAAACAGGACAATGGAAATTAGCAAGTCTGAGAAACAGAAAGAAAAATGATTGAAGAAAGTGAATAGAACCCAACAGACAGGTAAAACACCATTGAACGGACCAATATGCACACTGTGGTAGTTGCAGAAAGAGAAGAGGGAGAGAAAAAGGGAGAAAAGAAAGAATAAAAATGTACCAAATGTAATGAAACACATGAATATAAACATCCAAGAAGCTCAATGAACTCTAAGAAGATTAACACAGAGTCCCACAGTGAGACAAATTATAATCAAACATAATGAATAAACAAATTGCGGTATGGTCACACAATGGAATTTTTCTCTGCTATCAGAAGTAGTGGAATTAGACTCACTTAACATGGATGAGTCCCCAGATTCTATTCTGAGTGAAAGAAGCTAGAAATAAAACAGTATACACATTTTGTATACATTCACTTAACTGAATTTCTAGAACAGGCAAAAATACAGACAGTCCTTATGGTCCTACTGAAAATTTTTCAACTTTATGATGGTGTGAAAGCAATATACATTCAGTAGAAGCCTTACTTTGAGTACTCAATGCAACCATTCTGTATTTCACTTTCAGTATTTAATAAATTATATGAGATACCAACACTTAAATTTTTTTTCTTTTCAACTGTCAACACTGTATTATAAAACAGTCTGTGTTAATTTTGCCCTACTATAAGCTAATTAAGTGTTCTGAATATGCGTAAGATAGGCTAAGTTATAATGTTTAGTAGTTTATGTGTATTGAATGTACTTTTGACTTAGAATATTTTCAGTTTAAGATGAGTTTATTGGGATGCAACCCCACTGTAAGTCGAGGAACTTCTGTAATGTAAGAAAAAAGTGGTTGTCTCTGAGAAAGACCATGATGAAATTTTATGGAAGAGGGAAATGTTCTACATGTTGAGAGAGGCCTGGGTTACACGGATGTATCCTTGTGTCAAAATTGGGCATGCTTTTCAATGTGTGAGAGGGAAGGAAAAGAAAAAAAATATAGGAATTCAACATCCTGAAATCCTTGAAAAAGTTACTATTCAATAATACCCAGCCTGAAAATCATGGAAAGAGGCTGCAGTAAGTTATGATCATGCCACTGCACTCCAGCCTGGGTGACAGAGTGAGACCCTGTCTGTTGAAAAAAGAAAAGAAAGAAAAGAAATAATTTAGCAGGGGGAAAGGCCTAGGGGTGAGCAATGAATCATTTCTTAGAGTCCAAAATGACCAATAGCGTAAATTACAGGACAAATATACAAGTTACAAATCATGGTAATTCTATGGAAAATTCAGGGTGAGGAAGAACGTGGGATAACTTTGTCATCTTTTATATCTAGATGCAAGACAGATCGGGGGATTTATTGCATCACGGCATGAAAACTCATTGATATGATTTCAGATTCCACATTGCAACTAATCTTCTTTTAAGTAACTTTAATTCTGAACTAGTTTAAGACTCACAAGAAGTTGTAAAAATAGTACAGAGGGTTCCATGACCCTTCACTTGGCTTTCCCTGGTGACCATATCTCACATAGCCACAGAACATTGTCAAAACCAGCAAAATGATTTGGGTACAATCTGGTTAACTCTGATAAAGACCTCAGTAGAATTTCACCAGTTTTTACATGCACTCATTTCTTTTCTTTTTATCCAACTGAACTTTAAGAAACTACCATTTGTCCAGTTCTGGTGTTGGTGTCAAGAACTTCCATAATGACTAGAAAAATGACATGAAAATACTCCTCCTTGTACCAACTACATACCTGTGTGAGGTTTCTTTTCTTCTTATACTTCAACCAAGCACACATAACAACAGATTAAATACATAATCCAATTGTCTTCAATTAAGCCAGATATTAAAGAGATTTGCAAAAATGTTACACAATGTTGTCCTTCTTACAAAGTATTTTTGTTTTGGGAAATAAAGCTATTTTTCTTTAAAATGCTACATCTATATGCCACAAACCAAAGATCCTTGGAGGCCTCCATGGTCTCGAGAATTGTGAGAGCCCTGAGCTCCCTGAGGAGACCTTGGTCTCAACTGTGCCACCTCCTGGCTCCTGTGCTCTCTGACAAAGGCCAGAACCTTCACATTCGTTCATTTAAACACACATATTTGGGTCATGTCATAATTTATCCACAGAAAATGAAAAGTTCAGAAGTTTCTGGAGGGGTTGTCAATAGGGAAAATATGATGCAAACTATAAGTATTTTAAAGTGACCTTTCATTAAACTACTTACTATTTAATCTAAAATCAGGAACAGCAGTTAAAAAAATTAGTTATTCATCAATTTTGTAAAACTCATATCTTTCTTTTTTGAATGATATTGCATTAAACAGATTTTTCCACATTCAAATTCATGAAGTAAACAGACTTTAAAAATATATTATTTTCACAGTGTCCAGCTTAGTTTAAGTCTTTGTGAGTCTGGTTTGATCCATGGCTGTGAAGAATACACAGATAGCAGCTGTAATGAGTAGATGCATTCCCTCATAGAGAAGTTTTGGAGAAAATACGCTCCATATAAATAAATGATAACGCAGAGATGTCACCAAAATGATGTATGTGGAAACTGGAATAGAACAAATCAACGCGTAGCAGAAGCAAGCATGACTCAGTGCTGAACCACTGTTAATAAAAAAAAATGTATTAGCATATGGCACTTATGTATCATGTAAGACAGAACATATATGTAACCAACTTCTACTCTGAGAAGGATTATGATAATTCTTGCCCCCGGACCAGAGGGCATCACGTTTTTCATCAGCACACTCATTCAGTCACTAAGGTACAGAATTAGGCATTCCTCCAGATGCCCTAAGAGGGGAAAAACCAGTCCCCGCTCCCAGGGCGACTACATTCTAATGAAGGAGACAGGGAAAACCAGATAAATATGTAACATGTCAGGAAATGATAACTTCTAGGAAGAAAAATAAAGCAGAGTAGTTGGAAGAGTGGTGGGTGAGCTCTCTAGAAATGCTTCTAAAACCTGGCTGTACAAAAATTGACCTATGGTGTTTGCTGGCCATATCTCTTTGGGACCTCTCCCACACAGAAATCTGGATGTGGTCGGTCTAGGGTGGATAGGAGTCTGTACAACAGGCTAATAGGCACTGAGATGTCCAAGGAGACAACAGCTGCAGGTGAAGCTCTGATTGCTTTTCAGGACCACAACAGTCTACACAGTACATTTGAAAAATGCTCCCTCAAATTTTGCATGTTTATTTAAAAATTATATCCATGTACTACTGTATCACATATATTATGAAATTAAACAATGAATGGAAAAATCACAAAAGGATGAAGTACAGATAAATATGAATATAAGTTCTGAACTTTTCTTCTGCTGTCCAGTGAAGTATCTTGCCAGTCTGGTCTGGTCTGGGGACATTGGCCCAAAGTGTTTGCTAAGCAAATTAACAGTGAACAGCATTCATGAAATGAGAACCACCCCTCAGAGCATATTAATGTCCTCCTGTTGTTTTCAAAGTGTTTTAATAAATTTAGCACATAAATCTATTCCTTGAAGCAATTTCCTGTGAATCTATGATTATTTCAAATTGCAAATTCCCTGTAATCCCAGCTACTTGAGAAGCTGAGGCAGGAAGACTGTGTGGGCCCGAGTTCAAGGCTGCAGTGAACACTCCAACCTGGATGACAGAATGAGACCCCATCTCAAAAAGAAAAATGACAAATTCCGTTATCTGGGCATCTTCCACACCTCATCTATAATCTCTGATCAGTCACAAGTCCTGTCTGAAGGGCTACAGGGTACCCCGAGAATCCTTGGAAGACAGGCTTTTCAGGATCT
This sequence comes from Tarsius wallacei, assembly GCA_963574415.1. NCBI lineage: Eukaryota > Metazoa > Chordata > Mammalia > Primates > Tarsiidae > Tarsius > Tarsius wallacei. The sequence goes on from CAUYQG010254837.1 coordinate 13,194, forward strand.
CAATCCAGGATCTGGCTTTGTCACCTCATCTTAAAAGCTGTGGGGTTTTCTGCTGGTCTGTGTGTGGTCTTGCCACTGAGGTCAGTGCTGCCTGGTCTCCCTAAAGCATGGCCTCATGTGAGTACTATAGCGGACAAAGATGTAGACAGGAATTACCAATAATAAAGCAGGGCCCCTCCAGGAGCTCAGTATGGGCCAGGGTGAGCACCTCCACCACAGCAAATGGTTCCTATGGCTCGGAAGTGTTCGTGCTACGAAGGGCCTGGACACAGGACGTGAGTAGTGAGGTACTCCTTGCAGAGATGGTAAATGCTTGGAGCAGAGCAACAAGTGTGTGTACCTGGATGCGGGTGCACATGTGTGCTCTGTAAAGGGGCTCCTTAGTCCTGTTGCCTACTGTCTCCACCAGGTGCCACCTTAGGACATCCCCTCCTCCATGGCTCACTATCCAGCAAAGAGCACCAATAGCCACTGAGAGGCTGAAGGATGGGGCTGTGCTGGGTGCCTGGCACCCCAACCTTCCAGCAGTTGTCCCGTGGACAGCTTGAGTTGACCCCCTCCATAGCCTCACCTTGGGTATTCACTGGCTCCTCATCTCTGGCTAGTGCATTCCCTCCTTCTTCTTTCCTGCTAGGTTCTCCAATCACTCTGTCACCCAAATGTGCTCTTGCCTGAACACACAGATCTTGTGTTTTTCCTTCATTTCATGTCACACCATGCTCCTGGGACGGGTTCTCATGCCTGCACCAGTCAGTATCTGGCCTACAGGTAGAGGACTCCATAGTGAGCTAGACCCCGAGGGATCACTTGGTTGCATCCCCTGGAAACAGTAAATAGAAGGTAAATACTCAGCAAAAAGCTGTGTGCCTAAACAAGCCATGGGCCCCAGGGCGCTGGCTGTCCCTCTCCTGGAAGTGTAAATGGGTGTCTGTAGTGTGCCTCCATCTTAACAGACAGCACACGGGGAGGTGGGGCTTTGAAACAGCACTACCCTTGCCCTGCACTTTAGCTTAACATAGAACTTTTAATGTAGAGCAAAGGGAAGATGGCGGCATAGCCAATTAGACTGTGAGAGTCTCTGTGTGTGTGAGTTATAGACAATTCTGCATGTGTGTCTGTATGTAAGTGGACATGTGAGAGGCTGACTGAGTGGGGACTTGAGAGCAAGTAGCCAAGGCTCTCCTGGTGAAGCCGACAGTGCTGCAGTCATTGTCCTTGGACCCTAGTGCTTCCTGGAGTGCAGAAGCTGAGCACCATTTTTCTAAAATCAGCAGACCTTTTCCTGGCAAGAAGCCATCTGAGTGACTGCTGCTCCTATTGCGGTGCTGAGCCAGAAGCTGGCAGCAAGGGCCACAGAAGGAGTGCGGCAAGGGAGCCAGAGGCAGAGCCCTAAGGAAGCAGCGAGCCACCCCAAGCCTGGGCTCACTGCTGCCACTGTCAGTACCAGGCTGGGCTGCAGGGCTCCACCACAGGAACCTGAGATCTGGAGACTGTGGAACTTCCTATGGAGTGAGCTATTTTACCCGACCCCATTTCTGGCAGGAACGGCAACGTGTAGAGAATCTGAGCAGTGTTCCTGCTCCAGGGTGGCCTCTGCAGAACAGCAGACCTGCGTCTTGAAACCAGAGGGTGATTTCTGCATCGTGTTGGGGCTGTTCTTTGCAACCGCAGAAAGTATTGCCCCCAGCGCACAAGCCCTGGTGCTTAATGGCAGATGTGGAGCCCAAGAGATTCACCCTTGCCCTGAGCCACCTGCTGAGTGATAGATGCATATAGTGGATCTGATGGAGGAGGCTGGTGAGTGCCTAGCTGATTCACCCCTGCCCCTAGCAACAAGGAAAGAGATTGGGAGGACAGGGCAGAGGCCAGAGGTTCCATTTCCCTGTCATGAACTGGATGCCCTGGGAGCTGTGACCATGCTAGGAGAGGAAGAAAGGGGAGAGAGCCTGAAAGACATTGAGTCAAGTTATCCCATCCCCCCATCTTCCTGTGGGCACACCCTGGCTATCAATTGCAGGCAGAAGGGGGTGAAGATTCTAATATCTTAAGTTTCAACAGGAAGAGGGAACCTGCAGTAATAGTCCTGAAGTCACAGAACCTGCCATAAGAGAAAACCTCCTTTGTCCCCTGCAAAGAGATATACTAAAGCTGAGAACTGTATCAACGGGTTTTTTTGATTTTGATTTATTTGTTTGTCTCATTTGTTTGCTTTCTTTGGTTGTTTATTCGTTGATTTTTCTTTCCTTTCTATTTCTCTCTCTTTGATCATTCTCTATGGTTTTGGTTTTGTTTGTTGGTTGGTTGTTCTTTTCTCTCTCTCTCTTCTTCTCTCTCTTTTTTCCCCTCCTTCTTCCCTCTCTTTTCCCTCTTATACCCTGTCTCGGACTCAGAGGCTACACGAGCATATTCATATTGTGTGGAGATGGAGAGTGAGTCCCAGATGGCCCATTCACCAAACAGCAAGCACTGTGATCTGCCAGTAGGTTCTGAATCCTTGCGGCCCCTCCCACGCCCTTAGTAATTGCTCAGAATTATAAACAGATAGCACAACGCCCCATCCCCAGCCCTATTTTATAACTGAACAAACCAGAAGCCCCGGCTCAGGGAAGACAGAGGGAGAACAAATATCAGAAGTGATTGCTTCCCCATTTCCCACTAAGCAATGGAATTAAAGAGAAAGATGAGAGAACTACTACAAGTGAAGAAAAACCAACAAAAAGTAACTGGAAACCTCCAGAGTCCCAGCAAAGAGTCAATGCCTGAAAGAACAGCTACTGGGGCGCAAACAATGGCTATCTCCAAGAACAAAGGTATCCAGAAGGTACTTACAGAGATCAGTGAATTGCTGGATAGAATGAATGAAAATCAAGAAACGCAAGGGCTAACACAAAATGAAACTGCAACAGAGTTGGACAGACTCAAGAAAGCATATTTAGAAAAAACAGAAATAAAGAACTCCATCCAAGAAATAAATAACAAGCTGACAAGCATGGGAAGAAGAACTGACCAAACAGAACAAAAAAATTTCAGAGTTGGAAGTCTAAACTATGGAGTTAACCCAATCTATTGAAAATATAGAAAAAAACTTAAGAAGAAACTCTCTAAGAGATGTGTGATTTTATCGAGAAACCAAACCTACATCTGATTGGCATACCTGAAGTAGAAAGAGAAACAGAAAACATCTTGGAACAAATATTCCATGAGGTCATTGAAGAAAACTTTCCTCATCTGTCCAGAGAGATGACTATTCAAGCACAAGAGACATCTCATAAGATGCCAAGACATTTTATGAGAAGACCATCCCCTAGACACAGAATGATTCATTGACACAAGGTAGGTATAAAAGAAAAAAACCCTCAAGGCAGCAAGGGATATAGGTTAGACTACCTACCAGGGGAGACCAATCAGTATTGCTGCAGGCTTACCTGCAGAAACACTACAGGCCAGAAGGGATTGAACCCCAATCTTTAATGTTCTCAAAGATAAACAATTTTAATCAAGAATTTCCTACCCAGCCAAGCTAAGCTTTATCAGTGATGGAGAATCAAAATCCTTTCCAGACATCCAATCACCAAGAGAATATGCTGCCTCTGGATCAGCTCTACAGGAGATGCTGAAAAAGGTGCTGTGCACAGAAGAAAAAAGAAACAAAAGAAAGACCATATACGTCACAAGATTACAAACAAACAAGAAGCAGCAGAACATACAGCACACCTGCAAAAATGAAAACACAAACATATGTTATAGGAAAGCTAAACAAAAACAAAACAGCCTTATAAGAGCATTATGACAGGGACAACTCACATTTCAATAACCAGATTGGATGTGAATGGACTAAACGCATCACTGAAAAGACACAGAATGGCAAACTGGATTGAAAAAAAAAAAACACAACTCAACAATTTACTGTCTCCAGGAAACACATCTCACCACAAAGGATGCTCGCAGACTTAAAGGTAGAGATGGAAAACAAATTTTCAGGTGAATGGACCACAAAAGAAGGCAGGAGTCATGATCTTAATATGACAAAACAATCTTTAAGCTATCAAAAATTTAAAAAGGTACAGAAGGACACTACATAATGATAAAAGGTTCAATCCATCAATAAGAAATATCCTTCCTAAACATATATGCACCCAACACAGGAGCACCAGCTTTATAAAGCAGCTACTCAGTAAACTAGAAAAAGAAAAGACATTGACTCTAACACTATCATAACTGGGGACTTAAATACCCAACTAACAACCCTAGACAGATCATCAGGGCAAAAAAAATTAACAAAAAGATCCAGAATCTCAACTTGGCATTTGACCAAATGGATTTAATAGATACTGACAGAACATTCCACCCTACAACCACAGAATACACATTCTACTTATCACCACAAGGAACGTACTCCAATATTGACCATATCCTTGGCAATAAATCAAGCATAAACAAATTTTATAAAATCAAAATACTGCCATGTACCTTCTCAGACCACAGTGGAATAAAAATAAATATCAACACAAACAAAATTCCCCCAAAACCCACAAAGACATGGACACTAAACAGAATGATGCCGGACAACTCCAGGGTCATCATAGAAATCAAAACAGAGATTAAAAGATTCCTGGAAACATATGAAAATGAAGAAACATCTTACCAAAACCTCTGGGATGCCATGACAACAGTAACAAGAGGGGAATTCATATCTCTATGAACACCCATTAAGAAAATGGAAAGATCACTAGTTAACAGCCAAACAAATCATCTAAGGAAGCTGGAAAAACAAGACCACCAAAACCCTAACTTCAGCAGAAGAATCCAGACCACCAAAATAAAAGCCCAAATATGGGACACAGAAGACAAAAATACCAAAGGGAGGGGGGGGATCAGTGAAACAAAAAGCTGATTCTTTGAAAAGATAAGCAAGATTGATGGACCCCTAGCCAGACTGACCAAGAAAATGAAAGGAATAGCCCAAATAAACACAATCAGAAACACAAAACTTCAGGTCACAACTGACCCTGAAGAAATAAAAAAGATTATCAGAAATTACTGTGCACACCTGCAAGGAAACAAACTTGATAACCTAAATGAAATGGAGGGCTTTCTGATATCACACAACCTCCCAAGGTTGAAACAAGAAGAAATTGAGACCCTAAATAGACTAATAACAACCCAGGAAATTGACTCCATCATAAGAAAACTACCTAAAAAAAAAAAAAAAGCCCAGACCAGATGGCTTTCCAGTGGAATTCCACAAAACATACAAGAAGGTGCTAATACAAATCCTTCAGAAAGTATCCCAGGCAACTGAGAAAGACTGAACTCTCTCAAATCATTTTGTGAAGCTAACATCACATTGATACCCAAATTGGGTAAAGATCCAACAAAGAAAGAGAACTACAGGTCAATTTCCCTGATAAACTTATACACAAAAATCCTCAAGATTCTAGCAAATCAAATCCAACAACACATCTCAAAAAGCATCCACTATGACCAAGTAGGCTTCATCCCCAGGATGTAGGGCTGGTTCAACATCTGCAAGACTATAAACATAATTAATCGAGACCTGCCTGGGCAACTTGGCGAGACCTCATCTCTACAATAAAAATCAAAAAACTAGCCGGGCATGGTAGTGCGCGCCTGTAGTTCCAGCTACTTGGAAGGCTGAGGCGGAAGGATCGCCAGAGCCCAGCAGGTCGAGGCTGCGGTGGCCGGGAGCAGCCACTGCACTCCAGTCTGGGCGACAGAGTGAGACTCCAACTCAAACAAAACAAAACAAAACAAAAAAAACCATAATTAAATACATCAACAGATATAAAAACAAGAATCACATAATTGTATCACTAGACGCAGAAAAAGCTTTTTCATAAAATTCAACATCCCTTCTTGATAAAAACCCTTGAACACCTGGGCACAGATGGAACATACCTCAAAATAGTAAGAACCATCTATGAGACCCACAGTCAACATATTGTTAAAGGGACAGAAATTGGTAGCATATTCCCTGAAAACCAGAACAAGACAAAGCTGCCCACTCTCACCCCTCCCTTTCAACATAGTTTGAAAGTCCTAGCTAGAGCAATCACACAAGGCAAGGGTATCCAAATAGGAAAAGAGGAAGTTAAAGTTATCCCTCTTTGCTGATGACATGATCCTACACCTTGAAAAGCCAAGGGAGTCTGTCAAAAACCTCCTTGCAATAATAAGTAACTTTGGCAAAGTCTCAGGGTACAAAATAAATGTGCAAAAGACAGTCACATTCTTATACACCAACAACAAACAGGCAGAGGACCAATAAAAAAAACCACAATCCCATTCACAATAGCCACGCACACACACACACAAAGAAATATCTTGATATCTCCCTAACCAAAGAAGTGAAAGACCTCTACAATGAAAACTACAAGACATAGCTCAAAGAAATCAAAGAAGACACAAACAAATGGAAAAAAATTCCATGCTCATGGGTTGGAAGAATTAACATTGTTAAGATGTCCATTCTACCCAAGGTGATGTACAGATTCAACACAATACCCATTAAATTACCAACATCATTCTTCTGAGACCTGGAAACAACAATACAGAAATTCATGTGGAAACAAAAAAGAACACAGATAGCCAAAGCAATCCTTAGCAAAAGAAACAAAGTGGGAGGTATCACACTTCCAGAGTTTAAACTTTACTATAAGGCTATAATAATCAAAACACCCTGGTACTGGTATAAGAAGAGGCACATAGACCAATGGAACAGGATAGAGATTCCAGAAACAAAATCTCAATTTCTTAAGCAACTCATCTTCAACCAAGCCTCTACTAACAACCACTGGGAAGAAGAGAACTTATTCAGAAAATGGTGCTGGGAAAACTGGCTGACTACATGCAGAAAATTGAAACATGACCCCTACCTATCACAGTACACAAAAACCAACTCTAGATGGATCAAAGACCTAAGCATAAAACCTCAAACTATAAGAATCCTAGAAGAAAATGCAGGAAACACTTATGCACATTGGAGTAGGCAACCAATTCCTGATCAAAACCCCAAAAACCCATGTCATAAGAGAAAAGATAGACAAGTGTGATCTCATCAAACTGAAAAGCTTCTGCAAAGTAAAAGAAACCATCAAGAGAGCAGGCAGACAGTCCATAGAATGGGAAGAAATATTTTTCAACTGTATATTTGACAAAGGCCTAATATCCAGGTTCTACAAGGAACTCAAATTTGCTGAAAGGAAAAAAACAAACACCTCCCTATTAAAAAGTGGGCAAAAGATATGAATAGACATTTCTCAAAAGAAGACGCACAAGCAGCCAACAGATACATGAAAAAATGCTCAGCCTCAGTAATCATCAAAGAAATGCAAATTAAAACCACACTGAGATACCACCTAACTCCAGCCAAGATGACCATCATCAATAACTCAAAAAAACAACAGGTGCTGGAGAGGATGCAGGGAAAAAGGAACGCCTCTACAATGTTGATGGGAATGTAAACTAATACAACCTCTGTGGAAAACAGTGTGACAATTCCTAAAAAATCTAAAAATCAACTTTCCATAAGACCCAGCAATCCCCTTTCTCTGGGAATATAACCAGAGGAACTCAAATCATTCTATAAAAAAGATACCTGCACACGCATATCTATTGCAGCACTAATCACAACAACAAAAACATGGAACTAACCATGCTGCCCATCAAAAGTGGGTTGGACAAAAAAAAAAGTAGTACAAATACATGATGGAATATTACACAGCCATAAAGGACAAAATTCTGGACTTTGCAGTTACTTGGATGGATTTAGAGTCTATAATACTCTGATCTATCATAGAAACAAAAAACTGAGTACCACATGTTCTCATCTATAAGCGGACACTGAACATTCATCATAACACTCTAAGAGAGGGTTTGGCAGTAGTGGGACACTGCCAGGGGAGGGAAGTGGGGGGCACATAACACTAATGTTATCTGATCTCAAAACAGACAAAGAGGAGACCAAAGGGAGGCGGAGGCCCAAACTTTACTTAGTCTTACCTACCCAATCCTGAATTGTACCCCACATCTTTAAAATTAAATAAATAGTAATAAAAAAGAATTTTTAATGTTACCTATTTAGAAGACTATGGCTTGGGTTCCTTCACAAGAACCACCAGTGGGCTTACTATTCCTATAACCTTAGCAAGGGACCATTTGTGTTGTAGCGGAATGGGCAGACTATGGCACCAGCCCCAACGCCAGCCCCTGAACCAGAGGGTCACTAACCACTCAGGGCCTAATTTTTGATCTGCTGGAAATAAATTTTCTCTTTCTGCCATTTAAACCTGGTTATAGCTTTCTTACTTTACTGAAACAAAATAGAAACAATGAGTACAACTTGATGCTTTAAGCTTTTAAAAATGAAGGAAAAAAACTTTTTCCAAAATGGAGAAATACTCCCTAATTAGGGAAACCATCCCATAATATTCTCCAACTCACTTTAAGAAAAATGCACCAGGCACAGTGACTCACTCTATAATCCCAGCACTCTGTGAGGCCAAGGTGCGAGGACTGCCTGAGTCCACAGGTTCGAGATCAGCCTGGGCAACTTGGCAAGACCTCATCTCTACAATAAATCTAACAAATTAGTTGGGTGGGTGGTGTGTGCCTGCAGTTCCAGCTACTTGGAGGCTGAGGAGGAACACCTGAGCCCAGTAGGTTGAGGACGCAGTGGCTGTGAGCGTGCCACCACACTCTAGCCTGGGTGAGAGTGAGACTCCAACCCCAAAAAATAAAAAGTCCAGGCGCAGTGGATCAAGCCTGTAGTCCCAGCACTTTGGGAGGCCAAGTCGAGAGGATTGCCTAAGCCCAGGGGTTCAAGACCAGCCTGGGCAACTTGGAGAGACCTAGTCTCTACAATATATCAAAAAATTAGCTGGGAATGGTAGCACACGCCTATAGATCCAGCTACTTGGAAGGCTGAGGCGGAAGGATTGCCTGAGTCCAGCAGGTCGATGCTGGGGTGGCTATGAGCATGCCACTGCAATTCAGCCTGGGTGACAGAGTGAGACTCTGACTCAATAAAAAAAAGAAAAGAAAAAAGCTTTCATTTTTCTTTTCTCTCAAATACAAATGTACCTGGCTATACACTAGATGGAGAGGGCCTGGTCTATCACATAGTGAATTCCAAGCACCAAGGAAGCTGCTCTCCACAGAAGGCCCACGACCAAGCCCATGTGAGAAGCTGGGATTACGTGCTACCCCCCCTTGTTCCACAGCATCTGCCTGGCAAATCTGGATCCACAGCAGAGTGTGTGTGATCGTGCTGTGTGCACTATAGCACATCAGTGCTCCAAGGCACAGGTGGACACACCTTCGCCAACTCATGGTGTGCTTGTCTCTGACACCTGATCACCTGGACATGACAGCTCACCCCCAGAAGGCCAAGGATGAGGCCTCCTGGCTCTCTAAGTCCAGTGTCAGCACACAGCTGGTCTCAAAACCAATTCAGAGAAAGAAGTCGCAGATAAACTGCCGAGAGAAAGAGGCAGGCAGTGAGTGGTGGTCTTGTGGATACCTGTTTAAACGTAGAGTAAGAGCTAGAAAAGACATCTCCACCCTGCCCTGCCACGTGGGGCATCTTCCAGGCTTGTCTGTTGGTAGCTTCAGTCCACCAGCCTCAGCTTTCCATCATAGAACATGAGATCAGAGGGCAGAATTGAGCTCCCCACACAGCACTGGGTGCCTGATGCCACCAGATCAGGCCCACGCAATGAGGCTCTCATGGCAAACAGAGCTGGTAAACCCCCTGCCTTGTGAAGCTCCCTTTCCAGGGAGCAAGATATAAACATGCACTAAAGAGACAATGTGTGTGAGATGGTGGAAATGCTACAAAAAAGACAGGTGCACAGAGGCCATGCTGTTGCTCTGGAAGGTCCCCAAGAGTCACTTCTGCACTAAGCCCCCAGGGATGTGAGGCCATGGGGAAAACGGTTGTTGGAGACTCCAGACTGGCTGGAGAGAGTGGGCTGACCTGGCAGGGCAGCCTAGCAGGGGGGCAGATGCAGCCTGAAGGGCCTCTCAGTGATAGGGATGGCACTTGTATGTTCCTGAACTTCCCTGTGCACTACCCTCTTATCTCCAACTCAATTTGGCAGCCTCCACGTGGATGGGACATGTCCCCCAGGTGCTCATGGATGGCAGAGAATGAGTAGACCCCAGTCAGAAGCCCTCTCAGAGCCCTCTACTCTCCAGCAGTACTTCTGGGGGTCGGGAGCAGCATCTTGTCTTTATGTCCCCCAAGGGGAAGAACCTCTCCCACCCCACCCAACCTGGCCACAGTAAACAGAAAAACCCAGGGTGATGGGAGAAGGAACTTCTTCCTTCCTGTGCCCCCAAAATCCATGTGCTGGGTAGACTGGGGAGAGCAGTGAGGCCCCACATTGAACTTGAACCTGGCCCCACATAGATGCCTCAGATATGCTATGCCTTAGGCCTTTGAGCTGTGGAGTGTTCTTTCTTATTACAGGAAAAGAAAATTGATGAAAAAGATTGCAGGATCCACTGGAGCTCAAGTACCCGTATCTGGAATGAGGTACTACCCTTAAAATCAGGTGACCTGCCACCAGATCTGTGCTGAAAGACAGACAGGCGCTTCACCTGCTTGTTTCAGAGCTCAGGAAGTACACTAAGTGGCTGGCCCACAGCACAGGCCCTGCATACGTCCCAAACGCGGTCAGGAACATGGCTGGGATCTCCAAGTAGGTGTCTAAGCCCACAAAGCCTGCAGAGATGTCCACGGTGGCGATATTGTTGGAGTTGCCCTAGAACACAGAAGAAATGACACAGGTCTCATAACATATAGTACCAAAAGCTGTGACATTAGTGTGAAATGTGTAAATGGCTAGGATGACACGCCAATATGGACACATGTGGTCAGTGCCAGCTGCTCCTCTGGGTCACTGAGTTGGCCTTGCCTGAGTCAACCCTGCAGCTGCCTGCATCAGCCCAGACCAGGGAGGAGAATGCCAGACACCTGTGCAGAAGTGCATAGTCCCTCCAGAGGAATGATGTGCATGTAAACCTGCTGACCGCAGGAATTTTACAGTCATCTAGATCCGTTGACTTTGCTTAAGACAGGCATGTGGACCACCCTTCAAGGACCCCTGTCTGAAGGTGGCGCATGTGGCCCAGGGAGGCACAGCTGTCTGGAAGAGGGGGTAAGATGGGCTGAAGATCAAAGGGTGGTGACATAGGTGAGTCCCATCTGACAGTGAGGTGCTGTAGATGTGAGTGACGTGGCAGAGGGCCGGCCAGCTGCTGAGGGAGTACAGTCTCAGGAACAGATCAGTAACTTGCATCTGACTTAGGTATCAGAACAGTGAGGTCAGCCTTCCTCTGACGGTTGTCAAGATTCTGGCCCATCTGGCCCAGTCTGGGTGGTAACTCCCTGTGGTATGCAAGGATTGATGTCACCCAGTTCATCCTGCAAGTGAGTGGCAGGATTTGGGATCCAAGAAAAGGATCGCCTATGATTCTGCCTCTCCACTCAATCTCTACTAAATCTGATGACCTGTCATCTATTACATCGACCCTTCCTCAGATACTCATGACATTTGTAACCTGATGGCACATGTCTCTATCAAGTTCAGCTAAAGCCCCTCTTTGGAACTGTTTATCCCAAGGCCCATAAGATGACTGGGCTGAGTGTTCACCAGCTCCACAAACTCCACAGCCAAACCCACTCCCTCCTCCTTGGTTAGATGTCATTCCAGACAGACACCCATGGGCCTGGGTAGTCACACCGCCACATTTATGCCACCTCCCAAACATCTCAGAGACGAGTGTTCCTCACCCTCATTCTCACTGTCTTAACTTAGGCCCCATTCCTTTGATTTGACCTATTATACGGCTTCCCTTAAATCCACTTGACTCACAGCCACCTGCCCTTGTAAGAAGGTCCTACTCTGACCACCTAATTCCTCTTCTTAGAAGCCCCTCCCTAGGGAGCCTAAGGAAAGGGCAAAGAGGCAGAAGCGGCAGGAGACCCAGAGCTGCTATGGGAGGGAGAAGGTAACACAGGGCACACAGCGAGGATGACACCTGGGAGGCTGCTGGTGACCCCGAGCAGGTTCGGTCAGGCCTGAAGATGCTGTCCATGCCGTGCTGTCCTGTATGTGCTGCACACCCCGAGGGTTCACAGGCATGACCTCATTTAATCCTTACCAGTCCTGATGTGCTATACTATCCTTGTCACGCAGGGAAGAAACCTAGCAGAGAGACCCAGGGACTGAGTGAAAGAGGAGAGTCAGTGGACGTGTGTGGGCACCCACATTCCCGACCCCCGTACTACTAGGGATCTGCCTGATGGCAGGAAGAAGGGACGGGGCGGAAAGTCCACAGGCTCTTCTCCCAGGAATCCTAACAGTGAAGGGAGAGTCAACCTAAGAAACAAGGAGCCATGAGGAAGCAGGAGATGAGGAAGGGCAGAGAGAGAACAGGGAAGGGGAAGGAAACTGAGGCCTGCTCTGCTACTCATGTCCCAACATGCTGTGGGCTCATCTATACAGGGTCTTAATCTTTGCTGATTCTGCTTGCTGACCAGTCCCCAGTACTGAGAAAGGTGGTCCCTGCAGGAACACCAAGGCCGTGGACACATGTACCTGGCCATTTGAAGGTAGCACTGTGACACGGGGCACCGCATACTACCACTGCACCGCACCCTCATGACCACCACAGAAGGGCTGCTGAGCCACGTAGTGGTCACACAACCTCCCAGCGGTGTTTCCTCACCCAGAGTCAGTCAGGCCTCCTGATCCTCATAAGCTTAGGAGAAGGGAACGATTTATTATCTCCCTTTTAGAGATAAGGAAACTAAGGCACAGCAGGAGTCTGCCAGAGGCCACCTGGCTTAGAAGTGCTGGACACCAGCATCCAGGCCTGTGGCCACCTGCAGTTTTGTGGGGGATAGCCCACTCTGATGGTCCACGTTCCTGTGTTCCCACATAAGTGCGGACGCTGACGGAGGGAGACCTATGGCTGGTATACAACGGGGCTGGAGGGGTGAGCAGCTTGGAAGGGTCAGGAGAGCACCAAGACAGGGCTAATAGGCTGAGCATTGGCTGTAGTCTAGTCACGGTACCTGAGGATTTCTGTAACTTCCTACCATCTTGGGGCTTCAGGGTCAGAAGGATGGACAGAAAAAAGCCTGCAACTGTGGCTGCTTTGTGAAGGGGGAAGAGGCTGACCTGCTGCGACACAAAGAACTGGATAAGCTTTCTGGGAGCTGGATGGAGAAGCAGGAAGAAGCTGGTGCTCACAGAGGAAATGCAGACCCTTACTGTAAAGACAGAAGATATAACTGAGATGTCAGTAGCTGGTACAGTTACTCAGGTGGGAAATTGGAGCTGAAAGGGGAACCATAGTGAGGCACGCCCGTCCTGGGGATGACAGGAGGCTGGACAGGACTGGACTCCTCCAAGGCCTGTCTACCTGTGCAGGTGCCATTTATTTATAGCTGTGCATAACTGAGGTGGGCTTGGGTTTTTCTGTGATGGATCTTTAAACCCTGGGAGAAGGCTGGGCTTGCTGGCTCAGCCTGTAATCCCACCACTCTGGGAGGCCAAGGCTAGTGGACTGCCTGAGCCCATGGGTTTGAGACCAGACCAGGCAACTTGGCGAGACCTTGTCTCTACAATAAATCAAAAATTGTGTGGTAGCATGTTTTGAGTTGGAGTCTCACTCCATCACCCAGGCTGGAATGTAGTGGCACACTCACGGCCACCCCAGTGTCAACCTGCTGGCTCTGATGATCCTTCCGCCTTCTAAGTAGCCAGAACTACAGGCGCATGCTACCACACAACAACAACAAAAAAAAACCCTGGAGAGAAGACTTGATGATCCACTGGGCCCAGGGGATTAATGACAAATAGGGACACTGGACGGTCCCCAGTGCAAGCAGGGGAAAAGGGCACGAGACAGCACAATTATTACATTAATCACATAAGGCAAGTAAAAAAAAATGACATTTGTGTTTCATTAACTGCTGGTAATAAATAACCCCAGGCCTGACCCAGCAGAGCATTGTTGTAAGCACCTGTGTGACCGCACTTAGGATGTCAGTCTTAAGTGACCAAATGAACTTATCTTACAAAATACACTAGATTCAGTATAATTCACCATGCCATACTGACAGTTCTTTCACTGAACAAACATAACTTTCCAACTTATGGAAAAATTTTCTCAAAGAGAAACTTAAAAAAAAAAAGACAAATAAAAAAGTTACTAGTCTTCCACTCATGATAATAATGAAAACCTACCTGAAAATAGAAGAATGCTTGACCGAACCAGTAATGCATGACAGTGATCTCAGCAGCATCATGTCTCAGGGGCTTCCAGATGAATTTAGTCATTACCATCTGAATCAAGAGACTAAATGCTAACACCGGAAGATTATGTGGTCTAAAGAGCAAAGCTGCCAGGAGAACTAATCCACTATATATCTCCCATAAACCTACAGTCTTGATTTTGAAGTCTGCAGCAATGACTTGGGATTTAAGTAAATCTTTGGTTCCCGTGAACAGAATGCCAAGGACAAAGACATAAACAAAACGAGCTTCAATAATACCCCTAAAAAAAAAAGCAAAACAGATTCATTAGCAACAGCCAGAAAATTAAAAGGCATCTTTCCCCAAGAAAACCATACACACCTACTTAAGGAACATGCAAGTGTTCCAGTATAATGGCTAAGCGAGCTGTGGCACCCTCCCTTCCCTCTAGGTAACACCATGGAAGTGGGCATTTCCTCTGGATAGTGGCCCTGAAGTGCACCCTGCCACAAAGGTCAACAGGTGTGTCCTACTGTGCACTCCTCTGATGGGACTAGTTTCCGGGAAATCTTGCTCATTTTTTGTTCAAGGATCACCTAATGGCAAGACCCAAGTCCTGCTACTGTAGCACGCCAGAAAAATCCACCTGCTTTGTATCGTTAACTTGAAAAATCCTTGCACTCCTGTAAGATCCAGTCCTGTCAGAAATTGCTGTAGACTCATGATTGCTACAACCGAGCATGTTCACAATCGAGCAGACTTAAACAAGCACTTGCACACTTATATACACACACAATGGTGCAGTGGTCAAACTGTGGGTTCTGGAGAGAAGAGAGCTTTGCTCAGCCTGGGCTCTGCTGCTTGCAAGTTCTCATATGGGGCAAGTAAATAAAGTCTTCTGACACTTGGCTTTGTTATTTGTTGAAACGAAGAGAAAATGGTTCTACATCTCACAAGGTCATACTGAGAATTAAACACCAGAATGCACACAGAGTTTGGCACACAGTAAATGCTCAGTAAATATTAAGTACTCTTATGAATTAAGTATTTTAGCACTTCATTTGGTTTTCTGCAAAAGATACAATTTATGATATACCAAATAATTTCACCTTATAAAACACATATATTCCTAAAAATGATATTTTAGGTAGATTTTAGAAAATATTTTATAGATACTAGAAAGCCTATTTAAAATAATCATAACTAAATTTTAAAATATCACCATAATAAAGTTTTGAAAACTAAATTTTCTTATACCAGATTGCCTTAGAGAGGTTTATGCATTTTAAAAAATTAAGCTTTGATCAGTTTAATTCAAGCAATCTGAGCACTTAATTTCAGCATCACTCCTCACAGTGATAAATGACTTTGGTAAATCTCAGGATACAAAAATCAATGTGCAAAAGACAACTGCATTTATATACACCAACAACAAGCTTGCCATGTGGAGCCCATGTCCTGGGAGCTGGGGCCAAGTGCCTTGTAACACTCATCGGCCAAGGTGTATGCTAAGCTGAAAGTGGATTACAGGTCCACCTGCGTCCACAGAAGTGAGAAATCAGCAGAAGTCAGAACCACTAGAGAAATTTCAAAGAAGAAAAGGGGCTGGTGCTTCTGTATCAAAAGAGGATGTCCAGGTAGGCTGGAGGGTGAACAGGAGGGAAGACATCATCAGATGCCTTGGATGGATTCTCCTCCTCACCTTACCCAGTTAGTGCCTATTCCTGCACATCCAGGCCCACCCCAACTGACCTTCCACTCCAGCCAAGGCTGTGCTTATGAGTGGAGAAGAAGGTCAGGAGTTGAATGCAAAGGATTTTAGAATATCAATGGATAGCAGCACCAGGGAGACTGAAAAGAGAGAAGCAGCTGTTACAGTAAGCTAGAAACAGGATCTATTTAGAATTAGAACAAACTAAGACAAGGATTGCAAGCATTTTACAGGAAGAATGTGAACCAAGCACCGCACATTGAAGGAAAGGGCACACCGGCAATTATTTTATTTTTTATTTCAGAGTTGTGGTGTACATGCGAGGATTTACTACATAAGTGAATTGCCTTCATGTGAGGCTTTTAGTGAGCCTTCTCTCCCCCGGTTGTGGACCTGGTACCTAATGTGTGGTTGTGTGCCCCTTATCCCTCCTCCCTCCTTCCCTCCTTTAGCAGTGTTTAGTGTCTGTTGCTCCCACCTTTGTGCTCGTGTGTCCATGATCAGGGCCCACTTACAGGAGAGAGCATGTGGTATTCAGTTATTTCTGTGATAGTTCACTTAGTATAGTGATCTTCAGCTATATCTATGTTGCTGCAAAGGATGTGATTTTGTTCCTCTTTATTCCATTGTATATATACACCATATTTTCATTATCCAGTCCACTTTCAATGGGTATATGGGTTGTTTGTTTTCGCTCGTGAGTAGTGCAGCAATGAACACGTGTGTGGGTGTCTTTTTGGTAGAGTGATTTATGTTCCTCTAGGTATATTCCCAGAAGTAGAGTTGCTGGATCATCCAGTAGTTCAATGTTTCGTTCTTTGAGAAAACACCACACTGTTTTCCACAAAGGTTGAACTAGCTTACATTGCTACCAACAGTGCAGAAGCATTCCCGTTTCTTTGCAGCCTCACCAACACCTGTTGCTTTTTGACCTTTTAATGAAAACCATCCTGATGGATGAGGTCGTACTTTACTGTAGTTTTGATTTACATTTCTCTGATGATTAACGAGGCTAAGCATTTTTCATGTTTGCTGGCTGCTTGAATGTCTTCCTATGAGAAGTATCTGTTCATGTCCTTTGCCCACTTTTTAATGGGGTTGTTTGCTTTTTCTTGTCAATTCATTTGAGTTCCTTGTGGATCCTGGATATTAGGCCTTTGTCAGATGCATAGCTTGCAAATATTTTTTCCCATTCTGTGGGTTGTCTTCATATTTTTTGATGGTTTCTTTTGCTGTGCAAAACATTTTTAGTTTGATAAGGTTTTACCTGTTAAATTTTTGATTTTGATGCATGTATTTTTGAGGCTGTGACTAAGTCTTCTTCTAAGATTCATCGTTTGAAGCTTTACATTTAAGTCTTCAATCCATTTTGAGTTAACTTTTGTATATGGTGATAGGAAGGGGTCCCATTTCATTCATCTGCATGTGGTTAGCCAGTTTTCCCAGCACCATTTGCTAAATATGTTTTCTTTTCCCCAATTTTGTTTTTGTCATCTTTGATAAAGATGAGTTGATTGGAGGTTCATGGTTTTATTTCTGAATTCTCTGTCCTGTTCCATTGGTTTTATGTTTATTTCTGTGCTGGTACCATGCTGTCTTGGTTACTGCAGTCTTGTAATAAAGCCTAAAGTCTGGAAGTGTGATGCCTCCAGCTTTGTTCTTTTTGCTGAGGACTGCCTTAGTTATTCGGGCTCTTTTTTGCTTCCATATGAATTTCTGTATTATCTTTTCTAGGTATTTGAAAAATGATGCTGGCAATTTGATAGGAATTGTGTTGAATCTGTAGAATGTCTTGGATAGGGTGAACATCTTGGTGATACTGATCTTACAATCCATGAGCATGGGATGTTTCTTCCATTTGTTTATGTCGTGTTCTCATTATA
>CAUYQG010254842.1:0-11106 GCA_963574415.1 Tarsius wallacei
GACAGAGTGAGATCTTGACCCCCCCCAAATTAATTACTAATAATTAGAAGCAAAAAACCAGAAGAGAGTCCAAAGGAAGCTGAATCCAAAAGAGTGAGCACAGGCAAATTTGGGGTTATCACAGGTGGTTAAACTCAGAGAGAAGGAAGGCTCTGAGCAGAACAGGAGTAATTTGAAACTAGGAGTGACCAGAAGCTCCCAACATGTGTTCTGTCCCTGCGCTGATGGGAGAGTAGGAAGAGACGTGGGCTGGGAAAGGACAATTTCCTAATTTGATCCACAGGACAGTTCCAGGAGATAGGCATGATTAGCCCTATTTACAGACAAAGGGACTGACAGTTTAATGTGGTCAATGTTCCAATCCTTCACTAGTGCACCTGAGATGGAGACCCTCATCTGTGTGTCTCCAGAGTGTGAGTTTTCCTATAATGCTGCAGTGCCTTTCATAGCTTTATGGGGCAACTACGTGGTATGATCTTTCTCTTTCCTGTTATTCATAGCCAGTGAAAAACTAGTGACCATTCTTGGCAAGGCTGTTCCTTCTGTAGACTCCAGGGGAGAATCTTTTTCCTTGCTTCTTCCTTAGGCTTCCTAGGCTGCCACAAGCTGCCAGAATTCCTTGGCTCCTGGCCACATCACTGCAGTTCCTGCTTCTCTGGTCACACTGCCCTGTCCTCTGTGATTATCAAGTCTCCTTCTGTCTTACTCTTATAATGTGATTACATTTAGGGCCCACTCAGCTAACTCAGGATAATCTCCCATTCTCCAGACCCTTAATTTCATCGCAACTGCACATTTTTTTTGGCCATGTAAGATACCATTCACAAGTTCCAAGGATTATATTGTGAACTTCTTGGGGAAGTCATTGTTTAACCTACCACACAGTCTACTCTCCTATGCCCCAAGATTCATGGCTGTCGTACATATGTTCATGCCATTCATTCCAACATCCACAAAAGTCTCAACGCATTATAATATCGAAGTCCAAAATCTCATAATCAAATTTTATATCTGTAGACCTTAAGTCATCTGCTCTGAAAATCAAATGATGAGACAGGCACAAGGTAACAGTTATACAAATTCCCCTTTCTTTTTTATTTTGTTTGTTTATTTATTTATTTATGCTCCAGTCAATGAAAAGGAAACTTTATTGAGGCCCCAGGGCCACAGGGCTGGGCAGGAAGCCATCTCGCAGGAGAGGAGCTAGTGAAGGTCCTTAACTGACTTTCTTCTTGGGATGCGGATTGTTGGACTGGCTGCACTTCTTCTTGCAGCAACTGATGGCACAGGGGTGCATGTGCGCATAATACTTGGGGCAGGTCGCCTTGTCGAAGTTGTCCTTCTGGGCAAACTGGCAGAGGGAAGGCTCCATGATGCCACCTCAAAGGGGAAGTGCCAGGTACAGGGTGGACTGTCTGGGTGACGTGATCTGAGAGAGTGAAGTCATCCTCCAGCTCTTTGCCTGCATATATCAGACATATATCAGACACTGCTGGTCGGGTGGGATCCCTTCTTGTCTTGTGTTTTGGTTTTGACATTCTCAATAGTGTCACTCGGCTCAACCTCAAGGGGGATGGTCTTGCCTGTGAGGGTCTTCACAAAGATCTGCATCCCTGTGTCTGTCACACAGCCACTGCCACCGACCAACCCAGTTGCCTTATTGAAGAGAAAGAGCACATTCCCATTTCAAAAGAGAATAAAAGATGGAAGAAAAGAGTCACCAGTTCCAAGAAACATCAAAATCCAACCAGAAAAACTCCATTGCTTTTCAGGTCCTGTGAGTAATCCTGTGTTGTTCAGGTCTCCACCCTCTGCCACAACTCTGCCCTTTGGGCCAAGACTCTTCCCTCAGAGTCATCTTTTTTTTTTCTTGAAGGGTAGCACATATTTTCAGCTGACTAGTTTTTTCAGCATGTTTTTTGCCTCTATAATTTTGAGAGTCTAGCAACCTTTTTATATTTCATCTTGTCTCTGTTCATTTTAATCCAAACTGGCAGCATTTCTGCTGATATAACATTCTCAAAAAAAATTGTAACTCTCCTATATATCTCATAATGACTCACTCTTTTAGATCAGAGGGTCCTCCAAAGATTTTTTTTTTTTCCGGATAATCTCATCTCTATTCCTGGCTTCTGCTGAGATGGCTGAGGGGATCCATGAGTGACACATCTAATTCCTTCAGCACTAACAAAAGATTGTTTAGTCCCACCCTTGACCTTCTCTTCAGAGCATAATTTCCTGATAATGAATGTTCTAGTTTTAGCATCTTTTGCAACTCATGTGGGCTGAGAACCCTTGAGGATAAAGAGTAGGACTGATTTAACACTGAATATCCAAAACGTAATACACTGCCTCTTCTGGCTTTCAGTGCAAGTTTGATATCTTGAATTAAAGTACAGAATAAATTCAGAAAATTAAGGCTCATCTATCTTGGATCAAATGAACTCAAAGCATACTGAGAGGGAGTGATCCACATGCAAGGATTTATTTGGGAGGGGCTCCCAGGAGACCCTGTAAGGGACTAGAGGAAGCAGGGAAAGAAGACCGCAAGGGTGCAATTTCAGATAAAGAACAAGTCTCAGCCTGATCCCAAGATACTCCAGAGCATAAATTACAGAACAGAGTTTGTCCTCCCTCCAGACCAGGGAGCTGGACTTTCATACTCCTGCAAAAATCAATCATGAGCTACAGGCCACCCCAGGGTGACATAACTCCCAGGCACCTTCAGCTTTCTGCAAGCATAGGTGAAGCAACTCTACTAGCCCTAGGGTGGTCTTCTAGGGAGTTGAACTGTGAGCTGCTAGATGAAAAGGAGGAAAACCATGCAGAGTCTGGGGGTTGTGCATACTGAACGGTAAAGGGAATCCAGGGAGATCTGAGTGGGACCAACGGCATCAGCCTCATACTGTAAAATGACACAGCAGAATTGGGATAGTGGTTTCTAGAAGCATGATAGAATGACGATGCATTCTCCTGGCAGTAATATTCTTTTCTTCTTTAATCTAAAATGGTGCTGCTTCACACATCTTTGCTCTGGAAGATTTCTGAAAGGCTGGGGATGTTAAAATATTGGAAGACAAGTTTTAAACAAACATTCCATTAATCTAATCCCCCTTGCATCCTTCTAGCCTGGTCGTTGTCATGATTTTAATCATCTGTTAATGTTTACTCATCATCTCCCTCTGACAGGTCTGTTGATTGTTCTGGTAGAAGAGTGAGGCCACCAAGTGCAGTTCCGCAGGACAATGTGATTGGTAGGGGTTAGGACACCGGACATCTCCTCTGTCCTGAGCAAATGCCATCCACTTAACCCATTTGTCAGTTTGGGGAAGTGATTCTGACAGGTCACCTTTCATAATGGCTTCACATCTATTTATAGAACCAGCTGATTACTGCACGTGGCCAGCTCGAATTCCTGTTATCCCGAGTGAATTCATAATGTCGCTGCAGCATGCTGTTTATCCCCACAGTGACAAGCGGCATCCTTTTTCAGTGCCTTCCTTTTCCTACCATCAGTGGCTGGTAAGTACCAGCCACGCACTGGTTCTCATCTTCTGACATTTACCATGAGCCCAGTCTAAGAGGTGTGTGCCTGGCCTGGCTCCAAAGGTTAGTGCCCTTTGGTCAAACCTGTAAGTTCCTCAAAGGAACTCACTGCTTGGACTGAATTTTGCCCCTCCCCAATATCAAATCATATGTTGAAATCCTAGCTCCCTATGTGACTGTACTTGGAGATAGAGTTTCAGGAGGTAATTAAGGGTAAATGAGGCAATAAGGATAGGGGCCTCAAACCAATAGAAGCCTTGTAAGAAGACACACACACCAAGGAAAGGTCACATGAGCACAGTAAGAAGAGAGCCCTGATGAGCAACCAAGTCTGCTGGACCTCCTGCTAAGAATTCTAGCCTCCAGATCTATGAGAAGATAAATTTCTGTTCTTTAAGCCAGAAATGTATAGAGTCTATAGTATTTCATTATGGCAGCCCAAGCAGATTAAGACACACACTCACACAGAAATAAAAAAATTCATCGACACGAAAAGTGAGGCTGCTGCTCTGAATTCTGAATTGTCTGGGGCAGGGATGGCCTTGATCTGGCATCTTTCATCGATCCTCCACACAGAGAACAAAGCTCCGCAGACTGTCCAGCTTTGACCATCTTATTGTTTCATTAAACACATGTCCAGGGAAGGCAAGGTGACATGGCAGAAACAGAGTCAAGACATGGGACAGAAAAGATGACTCCCTCCCTTCCTACCCAGGCCAAGCTCCCTGGCTGGGAGGGGAGAGAGTGCTGCCAAAAGAAGGGAAGGCTTCTGGCTCATTCTGGGTTAAAACAAGCAAACTGAAGGTAGAGAGTTTTACACTTTGGGGAGAAATGCTTCATGAGCACTAATACTGAGTTAATATTTAATTTAGCATCAGTGCTTGATGCTAGACTTTAGTGCACTAGCTAGAATCAGCCTGGTTTCACCTCATGACCACTTGCCCCAGAGAATACAGAAAAGCAATTAGGGAAGTAATGAACAAGTGGATCTGAAGAGATTCAGGGGCCAGTGAAAGAAAAAGGTCCTTGCCAGGCCTGTGGTGAATGCGGATGAAATTCCTCAAATGTAGCTGAAATGCTGAGGACATTTTTTCATATCAGTCTCAAGCTGGTTTCTAGTCATCTATAACTATTTTAAATTGAGTTTAAGTTTTAAGTAGGTTAATAGATACATGACTGCTTTAAGAAATACAGATAAAGCCGGGCTCGGTGGCTCAGCCTGTAATCCCGCGCCTTGGGAGGCTGAGGTGAGTGGCTTGCCTGAGCCCGCGGGTTCGAGACCTGCCTGGGCAGGCGAAACCTCATCTCTACCATAAATCAAAACAATTAGCCGGGCGTGGTAGCGCACGCCTGTAATTCCGGCTACTCAGAAGGCTGAGGCGGAAGGATTGCCGGAGCCCAGCAGGTCGAGGCTGCGGTGGCCGGGAGCGGCCACTGCACTCCAGTCTGGGCGATTGAGTGGGACTCCAACTCAAAAAAAAAAAAAAAAAGAAATACAGATAAGATGTCTTTTGTTTTTTTGAGTCAGGATCTCTGATGCCCAGGCTATAGTCACAGCTCACCGAATGCAGCCTCGAACTCCCTGGGCTCAAACAATCCTCCCACTGCAGCCTCCCGGATAGCTGGGACTATAGGTGTATGCCACCAAGCCCAGATAATTATTTTTATTTTTGTTTTTAGAGACGAGGTCTCACTATGTTGTCCAAGCTGGTCTTGAACTCCTGGGCTCAAGCAGTCCTCCCACCTCGGCCTCCCAAAGTGCTGGGATTACAGGCAAGAGCCACCATGCCTGGCCCATATTTTTGAAATGCAAAATTGCCCTGATTGGCATTTTAGTAAATGTTACCAAAGCTGTTTGGAAGTTTATCCAAGAAATAGTTGTAAAAGAGGATGGGGTGAGATCAGTCAAATCTTCACACTTTCCCCAAGTACCATGCCCCAGCCCTGGACTAGTACACAAATTTGTATACAATCCTGTATTCATGCATCCTTAGAACTACAATTGCCTTTTGCTAGTTTTCTCCTAAGAACCTGACTCAGGTACTTGTTTCATCAGGTCCTGTGTTGGGATTCTTCATTTTGTCCTAGGGTTTTCCTACAGCCTGCTCTGTTCCACTTGGCTCTGCCACGTCCTAAGCTTAAAACTGCTGGGTCAGCTCAGCGGCCACTTGCCTTGAGGGTCACTCATTCACCCAGGTCAGAATCCCTGGCTCTGAGGCAGACCCTCCTCCTGCCGCCCAAAAATGCTGGCAGATGGAGCACTTGGCTGGGGCAGGCTCAGTGTTGAGGGTGATGCAGCTCCACTGGAGGCCACTGAGCTGGCTGCTGGAAGGCCGGCAGCTCAGCTCTCAGGGAACTGCAGCTGATCTCAGGGTTGCATTCTCTCCTGGGTGTCATGTCCTCGCTTTGAAACTGAGCTGGACCGGACGTGTGCCCGCCCGGTAATTAAGGTTAATGAGCACACTCCATCTGGAAGGCAGAAAGGCGAATCTGTTCTTTGAGTCCACATTCTTGGCATCCACCCCAGCTGGAAGAATCCGGAAGGCACTGATAGTCTTCCCCTGGGGTGTGTCGCCAGGTTATAGGACTCAATCCCGGTCCCAGACAAGACAAGGGGGGTCACAAGGTGATCCCTCTGAGGTCTGACCCCTGAAGTCTATACAAGGTGCCTGATAGGAACTTAAGACAGAGAAAGCCTGTGACTGAGGTTTCAGAGCCAGTGTTTGAGAGGCCAGGCTGCATCCTGCTGTGAAACACAGAAGCATGAACTCCAGCACATTCTTCCCTCCCTGAGAGCCACTAGATGACTGTAAAATCCATGCACAGGGCTCAGGGTACAGGTGTGTAGACAGAAACATGGGTTTGCTCCACGTTCAGCTGTGCCATTGCACTGAAAGACTCTGAGCTAACCCCTTCCACTCCTTACACTCCAGTCTCTTCATCTATGAAATGAAGGGAGGTGGGCTAGATCTGTGTTTTCAAAGTATGACCCAAGGAGCCCTCGAGGTTCTGTGGCTGCCCCAAGTGGAGAGTGCAAAATACAGAAATAAAGGGACACACCCCACTCACGATGGTGGTGCTGCTGGAGAAAGGGAGGGGGATGGTTCTGTGGGTTAGGAGTCACAATATAAGGTTTTCTTCTTAAAAAAGGGAAAGACAGGCAAAAATGGTTACATCATAATTGCAAATACCACGTGATAAAAATGTAAGCGCTTGTGAAATTATTGCTCGTACTTTTCCAGGCCTTGAATTTCTCAATCAGTAAAACAATTAAAGCAGGAATAGGTCTTGACCTAGCAGTGAGTAGAGCACTGACCCACCCCGGCACGTGCACGTTTCACGCTTTTGTGTTTCACGGCAGGATACAGCCTGGCCTCTCAAACATATAGAAAATCATAGTTTCTTTTTATTTTACATAAATGATGCCATATTTCAGGTGTTGCCTCTCAACTTCTTTGCTTAGAATTTCTAGCCCTACTTTCGCATGTGTGCATGTGTGTTTCTAATTCAGTGACCATGACACAGATACACCATGGCTGTTTTAACCATTTTATTACTAATGGAAGTTAATTTTGTTTCCAGTTTTTATGAACATCTTTCAAAATCCCAGAGCAAAGGAGCAGCAGAACTTTGACCAAACACCTATTTCCTCATCCCCAATCCTGACCACATAATCATGAGTGGCCATTTGCAAGTGGTCAATGTTCCAAGTTTCTCGATGTGCTCAACACTCGTGTTCCACAGCACAGAATCAAACACCAGTTGCTGAATAACTCTGAATCATTTCCGCCATGCAGTTTTTGGTTGTCTCAAGGCACTAAGGCAAAAAACAAGAATCTAAGACCTACCAAGAAGGAACAACCTAAGTTAATACCCCAAGTTCTCAACTCAGAACCCTGGAGGGCAACACCCTGGGAATACTGGCAAACCTAGACACTAGCCTTGTTTGCAAGGAACTAACCCCAAATTGAATGGGCTCAGCCCCATGTTGAATTAAAGTGACCTGCCCGCACTCTAGTTGCTGGCCAGAGAAAGTGGCGGACCCTCTCTGCAGGAAGATAACATCATCCAGAGTTGCTACAATGTTTCATATCAATGCTCAGTATCCCACTGAAACTTTTATTGGGTATATCAAGACACTGAACCAAAAGAAAACATGGACAATAGGAACAGACCCACAGGGGACCCAGATATTGGAGTTATCAAATGTGGATGTTTAAAAAAGTTGTGGTTACTATGTTCAAAAAATGAGTGATAAGGTAGACAATGTCACTGGAGATCTGGAAATTGTTTTAGAGCATCAAACAGAAATTCTAGAACTGAAGACTATGGCTGAAGTGAAATTTTAATAGGTAGGTTTAACAGCTGATTGGGCATGGCAGAAGAAAAGATCAATGAACTGGAAGTTAGTTTCATAGAAAATATTCAGGCTACAGTATAAAAAGAAAAAACTACAGAAGGCATATAAATGGAATGCAAAATAGTGAAAAAGTTTAAGTATACTTGGAGTACCAGAAAGGAAAGAAAGAGTAAATGAAACAGATGAATAGTCCAAGGAGAAAGGGACAAGAATTTTCAAAAGCTGATGAGACATCAAGTGAGATTAAATAACAAATACAAACACTAACACAAAAATACAGAGAAAATCACACGTAGGCACATCCACAGGAAAACTGTTGAAAACCAAAGATAAAGAGGAAATCTTTAAAGCAGGCAGAGAAAAATGTACATTAAAGGAGCCAACAGTGAGACCTTGGGAAATATTATTCCCATGAGCCCTTCCTGAAAGATAAGCTAGTCAACTGTACAGCCAAGCAAGAGGTGATAGGAAATACTTCAGCCAAAGGACTAGTGGGAGCCTTAAATAGATGTCGTATAAAACTGAGATGACAGCTAAAGTGGATATAAGAGCAACAACAATATGTAAATGAAATGTTATATGCCCTACCCATGTAAGAATAATAAAACTAACTGACAATGGGAAGAGAATGGGGAAAGGAGGTAAAAATTAGAATAAGCTCCCTAATTTCTTAATGTCTAACAGTTGAGAATAAAAAAGTTATATAAAATTAACAATTAAAATTAATAGAAATTGAAGCACATTTAAAAGAACAAAGGTAAACAGAAAGCCAATATCAGTGAATCAATTTAGGTAGTAGAAGAGAAAATGAGAAATAAGAGTAAAATACAGGAAAAAAACAAAGATAAATGGAAAAAAAAGAGGTAAAGGAAAAGCTAAAATAAACACATAAACTGAGTATATTTATCCCAACTCTCCACTTCCAAAATCAGAAAAGAGAAAGATAAAAAAATCCAACAGAAAAATGAATAAAACATATTAACAGAGTTGATGAGAAAGGAAGTACAAATGAATCTTAAGTACATGCAAAGATGTTTACTCTCATTCACTGAGATAAATGAAATTAAAACTCCCTGAGAATTACAAGGATGTATACATTTGTCAAGTCTCAAAAATGATTCACTTAAAATTTGTACATTTCACTGTATGTAAATTTTACCTGTAAAAAACATAAACAAATATTGAATTTTAGTTAATCAAACTAGATGAACTGCTGAACTGCTTTGAAGTGAAGTGTGCTAATATTTGCATCTTACTTTTATGTGCATTCAGAAAAATAAAGGGTGAAAATAAGTGGATAATTATGAAATAAAACAACTAAAGCAAAATGTTAACAAGTATAAAATTTAGGTGGTGGGTATGAATATGTTTATTGTATAATTCTCTCAGCTTTTCTGTATGTTTGAAAATGTTTGTCATAAAATACCTCTAGATAACATTTTCTCCAAAACTGGCAAAAAATTAAAAGGGTAACTCTGTTTTCAAGATTGTAGGACAGCAGTCCCTCACAACCTTTGCCCATAGAAGCACACATAGGTACAACTTCCCAGCAGAATAAAATGAATTTATCCTTAGCCAGAGCAATTCTACCTAAAGAAATTTAATTTACAGACATCTTTGGACATGTGCTAAATGACATAACTACAAGGACATTTGTTCCATCATTGTATGATAAATAAGAGTCTGGAAATCATGACTAATTGACTGAAGAATGGTTAATAGGCTATGGTATATCTACACAATAAAATACAATATAGCCATTAAAAAGAAAGAGGCAGTCTTCTATATATTGATATAAAATAATCTCCAAAAAAATGGAACAGTTTACACAATAGGCTTGCATTTGTATGAAAAACAAAGACATAAACCTACATATTTTCTTTTATAAGAATAAAGTATCTCCAGATTAGAAGGAAGTATAAGGACTTGGTAACAATAATTGTCTTTCTGTAGAGGAACTGGATCTCTGGGGATAGGGGTAGTTAAACTGCTTTTCACTGTTTTCTTTTTGTGCTTTTTGAGTTTTGAATTGTGTACAAGTCCTACATATGCGAAAATGTTCCATTTAATCCTCAAAAAATGAAAAATATAATTAATTACCATGTGATCCAGCAATTCCACTTCTGAGTATATACCCAAAAGTATTGAATAATTAATTAATTGTATAATTAATTACCATGTGATCCAGCAATTCCACTTCTGAGTATATACCCAAAAGTATTGAAACAGAGTCTCCAAGAGATATGTACACACCCCTGTTCATGGCAGCACTGTTCACAATACCCAAGTGTTCAATCAGCAGATTCAAAGATAAACAAAACGTGGTATAGACATACAGTGGAGTACTATTCAGCTTTAAAAAAGGAAGGACATTTTGGCACACAGTATA
Organism: Tarsius wallacei; assembly: GCA_963574415.1. NCBI lineage: Eukaryota > Metazoa > Chordata > Mammalia > Primates > Tarsiidae > Tarsius > Tarsius wallacei. The sequence continues at coordinate 10,296 of CAUYQG010254842.1, forward strand.
ACATGGATGAATCTTGTGGACATCACACTAAGTGAAACAAGCCAAAAACAAAGAGACAAACACTGTACGATTCCATTTACCTGAGGTACGTAGAGAGTGGTCTAATGCGTAGAGACAGAAAGTAGAATGGTGGTCGCCAGGGGCTGGGAGGAGGTGGAATGAGCTCTTGTTTAACGGGTACCGAGTTTCGGGTTTCCAAGATGGAAAGAGTTCCAGTGATGGATGAGAGTGATGACCACACAACAATATGAATATACTTAATGCCACCAAACAGCACATTTAAATGTCGCTTTACACATACACTTGAAAATGGTTAAGATGGTAAGTTCTGGCTGGGCACGGTGACTCACGACTGTAATCCCAGCATTTTGGGAGGCCAAGGCAAGAGGATTGCCTGAGTCCAGGGGTCTGAGACCAGCCTGGGCAACTTGGAGAGACCTCGTCTCTACAATAAATCAAAAAATTAGCCTAGCATGGTGGCACACACCTGTGGTTCCAACTACTTGAAAGGCTGAGGCAGAAGGATTGCCTGAGCCCAGCAGGTCAAGGCTGCAATGGCCGTGAGTGTGCCACTGCACTCCAGCCTGGGTGACAGAATGAAACTCTGACTCAAAAAAAAAAAGAAAAGGGCCTGAGCCCGCGGGTTCGAGACCCGCCTGGGCAACTTGGTGAGACCTCATCTCTACAATAAATCAAAAAATTATCTGGGCGTGGTAGCGCGTGCCTGTAGTTCCAGCTACTTGGAAGGCTGAGGCGGAAGGATGGCCGGAGCCCAGCAGGTCGAGGCTGAGGTGGCCGGGAGCGGCCACTG
>CAUYQG010254848.1:0-27236 GCA_963574415.1 Tarsius wallacei
CACCCCACACACACCCTCCCCCCCCACCCCCACACACAAGGCCTGTCTGCCAAGGCTGTCACTTCCTTGAAAGAAGAGTAGGCCAGGGGGTTCCTCTGAAGATGCAAATGCCTCAATATTCACCCTTCTTGAGGCTAAGCAGGAGGATGGAAGTTAGGTTGCAGGAAGAACTTTCTTTTAGAGCCAAAAGTGTCCAAGTGAGTTTTAGAAAATTAACTTCTCAGATTCCCTTCTATGCTCTTCAAAGACAATAGATAATTAGGGAGGATCTAGGGGAGGGGCTACAGGGTGTATCTCCGTCTTATTCACCTTGAGCATCCCAGAGTGACTTGGCAGGAAAGGAACCAGGGGCAATAACCTCCCTGTCTCCAGGTTATAGAATCCGAAGCCCCGAGGCCTCTCACTGATCTGGGGGTGGGGGAACAAGGGTGAGAGGGAAGGGTGGAAAGATGTGGGAATCATGAGGGGGGAAGGGGAGTGGGGACTCCCTGTGATTGCCTAGACCTGGCCAGGCTCTGCAGCAGTGATCCAGGACCCTCCTGCCTCCAGCTCAGATGCCAACTCCCTCTCTAATGGCACTTGCCAGAACTCCAAGACTCTGATGAAGCAGTTTGAGTTTTAAGAGGAGACTAGCCTGGCTCAGTGAGGGGGATGCAGATTCAAGAGCCAGACAGCTCTGGGTTCAGTTTGCACACTCATTAGCTGAGTGAACTTGGGCAAGTCACTATAACGAACTGTGCCTCAGTTTTCCCCTTTGTAAAGCAGGGATCATAGATCCTACCTTGGTTGGCAGCTGGGACCTGTGCTGTGGACCCTGGCTCAGTGTCTACCTCTCCTGGCGCTTGCCTCTGTCCCACAGTGCCCATCCCTTCCAAAGCCAGCAGCCTCTCGGCCCTCTCCTTGGCCAAAGACAGCCTGGTCGGCGGCATCACAAACCCTGGTGAGGTCTTCTGCTCCGTGCCCGGCCGGCTCTCACTGCTCAGCTCGACGTCCAAGTACAAGGTGACGGTGGGGGAGGTGCAGCGGCGACTCTCACCTCCCGAGTGCCTCAATGCCTCCCTCCTGGGAGGCGTCCTCCGCAGGTAGGAAGGCCAGCCCATGACCTCAGCATAGTGCCCTGGTTAAACTTCTGGTCTCCTTGAACCCTCTGAGGGCATCAGGGAGGGGACCTGCCTCACCCAGGCCACAGCGTCACCCTGCCTCAGTCTCCCTGGGAGAGGAGGACCCGGGGACTCTAGATTGTGCATGCTCTGGGGCCAGGCCCAAGTCTCCAACGGCTCCCACAGGTCTGTGGGCTTGGGGATGGGGGTGGGAAGAGGGCAGAGAAACACACCTGGGTGCAGAAAAGAGTTGGAGGACTCACCCACAATGGGCAGGATGGACGACTGGGTCTGGGGAAGAAAGAGTGCCACCCTTTCCCCCAGGAAAGGACTCCCAGGGCCTGGACCCAAGGGCCATCACCCGAGGCTGCACAGGCCTCACTCGTGTGTGTTTTGGGGTGGGGAGCATAGTAGCCCATGGTTTATCTTCATAGTCATGTGTCTGACTCTCTCTGTGCATGTCCTTGTGCCTGGGAAGGGTATTTCTGCTTCAGGGCTATGAGTTTTGATGAGTCTGAGGATGGTGTGTACATGTATGTGTGCATGTGTGTGTAGTAAGGATGGTCAGGAGTATGTTTACATGAGTGTGAGTGTCCTATGTTACTTCTAGTGGTATATGTGGGGCAGAATGTGTCCTAATCTGGGTGTGTGTGCAATTGCACGGTGCATCTGGAGATAGTCATATGTCTGTTTACGTGTTTGTACCTCTGTGGGGGCTGCACAGAGGGTAGTTGTAGGGGGCATCACCTTATTCTTGGTATCTTGGAGCATCTCTTTGAGGGTCCCTGTGAGTCCCTGAGTGTACATATTCCTAGAACCCTGACTTAGTGTGATCCTGCATCTGTCTGTGTCTGAGTGTTTGAGTCTGTGTATCTCTGCCTCTATTGGTGTCTGTGTGTCTCTGTATTCTTGGCCTTCAGTGTGTATCCATCTCTGTGTGTATGTGTGTCCCTGTGTCTCCCGTGTGTCCCTGTATGTCTCTGCATATAGGTCCGTGCATCCCTCAGTGGCTGTGTATGGTCCAGCTGGTGTGCTAAGTACCCCAGGATGCTGACCTATCCTGCCCACATTGCGGTGCCCCTGCTGTTGAGAGAACTGGGAAGAAATGAAGGGCTCCTGGAGCTGGTGCTGGGCCCCCCACCCCTGCCTTGGCTGCAAAACCATTGAGGTTTTGGTTGGAACTTTGCTGAACGAGGCCCCAGAGCATCCCCAGGGCCAGACTCAAGGCTCAGCAGGGATTGGAGGGAGCAACAAGGCCCCTTTGGGGTCACTTAGTCTATATGTTTCTCTCCTGTCTTCATAGTTGTCTGTCTGTCTTTCTCCGTGCATGTCAAGGGCCAAGTCCAAAAATGGAGGCCGATGCCTGCGGGAACGGCTGGAGAAAATTGGACTCAACCTGCCAGCTGGCCGTCGCAAGGCTGCCAATGTGACGCTGCTGACTTCACTGGTGGAGGGTGAGTGAGGCCTGAATGTGGCCGTGAGAGTGAATGTGGGTCATCTGGTGTGACTGTCTCTAATGCAGAAGGGTGTGTGTAGTCGTGTGCATGTGTATTCATGTAAGCGTCACAGTAACCGTGTGTGTTCTCTCTGTGTCATGTGTAAGGTGTGTGTCTGGTATCTGTGTATAGTCTGTGCATGTGTGTGTGCATGCATTACAGTGGAGAGCTCCTTGCAGCATGCATGTGTGTGTGTGCGCGCGTGTGTGTGCACACACTCATAGGGGGAGGAATAGCCAGTAGTTGCATGTGGTAAAGAGATGAAGAAGACGCTAACTCCCTTCTCTCTGACTCTGAACTCTGCCTCTGGGATACATGGTGAACCCAGCTCCCAGTTCCAAGTTCAGAGCCCATCCCTGATGACTGAAGTGGAATGGAGGCTGGAGCTGGGCTAGGGAGGGAAGACAGAGGGGGCGCCTACAGAAGCAGGAGGGGCAGGTTCACCGTGACCAGGGGGTGGGAAGTTCAAGACTGTGGTCTAGGTTCAGAGGTACACCTGGCAGTAGTGACGGCTACCTTCCCCCAGGAGAGGCTGTGCACCTGGCCCGAGACTTCGGTTACGTCTGTGAGACTGAATTCCCAGCCAAGGCAGCCGCAGAGTACCTGTGTCGACAACACGCTGACCCTGGGGAACTGCACAGCCGCAAGAGCATGCTGCTGGCTGCCAAGTGAGTGAGGGCACCATGCACAGGCAGTCGTGGGTGCCACACACAGGCACATGTCAGAGCAAGGCACAGAAGAAGCCATGCATGGGCATAATAGACACTACTCGTGAGCACACACGTTCCTGTTCATGTGGCCTACGTGGCACCACACGGGCACACCTAGACTCTCTGCTTAGGTCAACATGGGCACAATGTGCCTGCCAAACAGGCACACTTGGGCATATTTGGGCATCATGTTTACCACACTCATATATACATGAAAACTCCCCATAAAGTACCTGGGGCACACACGAACACTGCATGTGAACATATCTGGGCTCTATGCTTCAGTAAAAATGGTGTCATATACAGGCTTCTGTACACCCACATACCCTTCCACAGCACCACCAGCCCCAGTCCCCACCGCGGGTCTGAGCCTCCCACTCCGAGCCTTGCCCATCAGCCCCTCTGCCCCAGTAACCTTCGTCAAGCCACCAGGTCATGCCTGACCCTTCTGCAAGTCCTGTTGGTGCCTCCCTCACTGCCATTCACATGTTGCAATCTCAACTCGGGTCTCATCTCACTCCTGGACCTTCACCCCAGAGTCCCTTTGTTCCCTCAACCTCCCTGCACATGCACTGCTCCCCTGCCCAAGAATCTTCAGTGGCTCCCACAGCTATTGCATTGATTTTCAAAGTAGGTTTATGGGGACACCTCAGGGCTGGTTTAACAGACTAGTATTCCATTAAAATTTAGTTTTTAGACCAGGCATGGTGCCTCATGTCTATAATCCCAGCACTTTGGAAGGCCAAGGTGGGAGAATTGCTTGAACTTAGGAGTTCGAGACCAGCCTAGGCAACATAGCGAGACCTCATCTCTACAAAAAATAAAAAAATAAAATATCCAAGCATGGTGGCATGCGCTTATAGTCCCAGCTACTCAGAGGCTGAGGAGGGAAGATTGCTTGAGCCCAAGGGTTGGAGGCTGTGGTGAGCCATGATTGTATCACTACACACTCGTCTGGGTGACAGAGTGCAACCCTGACTCAAAAGTAATAATAACAAAGATTTAGTACTTCAGAAAGGGTCCTGGTCTTAGTCCATTTAGGCTGCTATAACAAAATCCATAAATTGGGTAGCGTATAAACAACAGAAATTTATTTCTTATAGTTCTGGAGTCTGGAAGGTTCAAGGTCAAGGGAGATCCAGTATCTGGTGAAGGCCTGCTTTCTGGGTCACAGACAGCACCTCTGTGTCCTCACAGTGTAGAAGAGACAAGAGGTTTCTCTCTGGCCTCTTTTGTAATACAGGCATTCATCCCATTCATGACGGCTCCACCCGTGACCTAATCACCTCCCAAAGGCTGAATCTCCCAATATCACCTGGGTGGGAGGTAGGATTTCAACAGATAAGTTTTGGGAGGATATATTAAGACCATAGCAGTTTCATTGCAGGAATAGAAAGAGGAGAGGGAAGGGGACAGATGGGGGAGGAGAGAGAGAGACAGACAGACAGACACACACACACACACACACACACACACACACACACACACAGAGAGAGACAGAGAGAGAGAGAGAGCAAGCAGAATCTGAGAACTACCAATCTGTAGGCTAAAATCCTATGCTCACATCCTTGGGCTTGCCTGTTTCCTGCTTAGAACAGCATCCAGTGCTCCCACCGAATGCAGTCCGTCAAATAACAGCTCCACCCTCCCTCCTTTGAGGCTTTCCTCAAGTCCCCAAGGAAGAAAAGGAAGCACAGACTCATGGGACTGCTGAATGGAGAGACCTCTGAGGCTCTTCATACTGTAGCTGGAGAAACATATCTAGGGTGGGGCTCACCTCATTCACCAATCAGCTCACTCATCAAGCACTCCTGGGTCCCAGGCATGTCTAAGATGCTGGCTGGGTTCCATGGTGACAAAGAGTGATGAGTGATTCTCTTGTGAACACACACAGGATGCACAAATAAATGAATAATGGCTGCAGACTAGAGCTGGATTCAAATCCCAGCTCGCACTTGGCAGGCCATCCAACCTGTCTGAAACCAGTTTCTTTATCCATACAATGAGATAATAATAGTATAGATTTGTTTTGAAGATTAAGTAAGATGATGCATACCGTGTGGCTGGCACAGCATTCAGGCCTCAATATTCATTGCTAGTTATTATTTCAGTTATGCAAGGCAGATTCTGGGTTGTTGCTAATAATCTTGAAGACACAGTTCTGTGATGCATCAGGTGTTTAGAGTGGGAGGAGGGATCAAAGAATGTTTCCTGGATAAGGTAGTAAGTAGTTGAGCTGTACTTTGAGTGTGGGCAGGACATTCAAAAGAGAGAAATTGTAGGGTAATTGGCACACGCTATTGCTGCTGTATGATGTTGGGCTAGTCAGTTAACTTTTCTGAACCTTTGTTTCTTTTTCTATAAAATGGGTATGACCATCAATTGCAGACTGTTGGGAAGGTCAACAATTGTATAGATAATGCATATCAAGTGCCTAGCATGTAGTAGTCCTCTGGGCTTGGCTCTGTCTCTAACCTCTGACCGCCTTCCCCTACCAGGCAGATCTGTAAGGAGTTTGCAGACTTGATGGCTCAGGACCGCTCGCCTCTGGGCAACAGCCGGCCAGCACTCATCCTGGAGCCCGGAGTGCAGAGTTGCCTGACACACTTTAGCCTCATCACCCATGGCTTTGGCGGGCCTGCCATCTGTGCTGCCCTCACTGCCTTCCAGAACTACTTGCTGGAGTCACTCAAGGGGCTGGACAAGATGTTTCTAAGCAGTGCAGGCACTGGGCATGGTGAAACCAAGGCTTCGGAGAAGGATTCCAAGCATCGGAAATAACTGTGCCTCCTACTCCATCTCTAAGAGGCTCCCAGGGATTGAAATGAGGCCGTAGCTCCTGGGAGTAGGACTGAAAGGTGGAATTAGAGCCAGGCCAGAAAGAGAACATTCACCCGGAAACCCCAGAGTTAGGGATCTGGGTTGGAGTAAGGGAGAGTGGCCTCTCTGTGGTGGTTTGTTGGGAAGTTAAGAGTCCAGGTGTCTCATGTGTACAATTTTCTGATCTTTGATTGCTGAGAAGGGCTTAGACAGAAAATTGGCATGGGAAAGTCTGGCTCATGGGGCAGAGCCCTTCCCATGAGGGTGTCTAGGCAGCAGTGGGTGCTTCTAGGTGGCACCCACCTTACTGGTGGCAGGAGGGAAATTGTTAATAAACCAGCGGTGCTACTGAGGATTTGGTGCCCCTCATCCTAGAACCCCCTCCCCCCAGAAAAGGGGAGCTGGCAGGAGGCTCCAGTGGGTTCTTTGAACCCATCCCACTCTTGGAGAGAAGAGGGCGGGAGGGGCCCTCAAGGAACAAATAAAGCACAAATTGTAGAACTTGAATCCAGGCTGCACCTCGCAGTCCTGTTGCTGTCTGTCCTATTTATTTATGTATGTTGTAATTAAATTTGAAAGTTTAAAAACGTTCAGTGCAACTTATTTATCCCAGTGAGTTGGGGTTTCATTTCACTGTTTTCTGCCCACGCACCGACATGTCTAGCTGGACCAGGATGGAGAGTGCTTTTTGCTTGCAAAGGGCTGTGGGCGGGTGGGGGGAGAGAAAGGTGTGCCAGGCACCCTGGGGTTGCCGCTGGAATTTTGTATTTGTGGTTATTTCTTTGACCCTGCAGTTGATGTATCTCCCCCATCTCTCATTCTTTAATAAAACCTTTCATTGGATGTGAAGCCCTCCCTGTCCTTCTTCAGCCCAGGCCTGGATTTTTCCTTCTAAGCAGGCAAGGTTGGCCAGGAGCAGTGGATCAAGCCTGTAATCCCAGTACTTTGGGAGGCTGAGGCGAGAGAATTGCTGAACCCAGGGTCTCAAGATCAGCCTGGGTAACTTGGCGAGACCTCGTCTCTACAATAAATCAAAACAAAAAAACCCAAACCAGGCATGGTGGCACATGCCTGTAGTTCCAGCTATTGGAAAGGCTGAGGCAGGATTGCCTGAGCCCAGTAGGTTGAGGCTGCGATGGCCGTGAGTATGCCACTGCACTCCAGCCTGGGCGACAGAATGAGACTCTGACTCAAAAAAAAAAAGGGCAAGATCACACTGGGGAGAGGTAGGACCTGGGAATTAGGAGGGGGAGTTAGGTGGAAGAGGCTTCCAAGGGGGAACTCCATAGGGGGACTGTGGGCCCCTCTGTGTGAGAGGGGGTACAGATGTTGATGTCAATGTGGCTATTTGTGTTTGTCAAGCAAACACTGTATGTGTATTATTGTGACTTGGGCTGATGGGTGCACGTGTCAGTTTGGCTGTTAGGTCTCTGTGATGTGTTACCATGACCATTGATTGGTAGTGGGTCTGTGTGTGTGTCAGTGTGAATTCTGCTGTGTGTTTGCAAATGCGAATTCAGGTATCTTGTTTCTTGAGGATTTCACACTTCAGGCATCTCTTCTTTCCTACATCGTCAGTCTCTCTCTCTCTATTCAATCGCCTGCTATATCATTCCCACAGCACACGTGTTCTAGGATTGCTCATCTTACAAAACAGAAATCCTTTCCCCATTTCTTCTCTGTCGCCCAGGCTGGAGTGCAGTGGCACACTCATGGCTACCGCAGCTTTGACCTGCTGGGCTCAGGTGATCCTTCTGCCTTAGCCTTCCAAGAAGTTGGAACTACAGGCATGCGCCACCACACCAGGCTAATTTTTTTATTTATTGTAGAGATGAGGTCTCGCCAAGTTGCCCAGGCTGGTTTCAAACCCCTGAGCTAAGGCAATCCTCTTGCCTCTGCCTCCCAAAGTGCTGGGATTACAAGCGTGAGCCACCGCACCTGGCTCCCCATTTCTTTCTTTTCTTTGCAGTTTCTGAAAGACTGCTACCCCCTACTTCCACTTCTTTACCCCCAATTTACACTTTAATCTGGCTTCTATTGCTGCCAGTCTATTGAAATTCATTTGTCATGGTCACCAATGACCATAGTGTTAAATCCAAAGGCTTTTTTTTCCTGAATTTAACGCCAGCAGTAAGTGGATGTGGCTGACCATTCGCTCTTGTCTGAAAGTCTTCTCTGTGGTTCCCTCTGATCTCACTGTTCCAATTCTGTCTTCTTTGCTGGCTCCTTCTCTACTTGACCTCTAAATGCTGACCTTCCTTGGAGCCTTCTCTTCTCTAGCCATGCTCTCTCCCTAGATGGTCTCATTCAATTCCATGTCTTTCAATGTCTGTATGCTACTTGACCTATTAACACTAAATGATGTGTTCATTAGTGGCAGGGAGTGTATTTTAATATTCTTTGTATTAAATTTCCAGTACCTAACTCAGGGCCTGAAATAAATTAGTGAATAATAAATATATATTAACAGTAGCATTAAAAAAAAAGTGCCTACATGCTGCTAAGTCCTGAATTTTTATCTTCAGCCCAGACTGCTCCCTGAACTCCAGGTGTGGATGTATGGCTGTCTGCCTGATGGCTCTGCTGGCTTGTCTAACAGGCGTCTCAAATTTACATCCAAAACTCAACTGAAGTACTCCAATCTTGACCTCTTCCAGATTGTCCCGCCGCAGTGAATGGCATCACCTTCAAGCCAGAAACTGGGGTGTCATAGTTGGTTCCTTCCCTAAACTCAATCCCTCAGGAAATCCTATGGATCTGAATCCATTCTTTTCTTTCTCCTCTGCCACCACCCTAGTTCTCTGGACTACTGCAAGTCTCCCAGCTGTGTTCTCTGGTACACCTTCATACTGAGGTCCTGCAATGATCTGGACTGTGTCTATTTCTCCCACCTCATCTTAAGTTGCTCTCTTCTTCACTCAGCTTGTTCCTCAAATCACCACTTTGCTTTGTGCCTCAGGGCCACTGCATTCACTGTTGTTTGCCTGGAATGTTCTCTCCCATGTCTTTGCAGGTGTGCTGTCAGGGTGCTTTGCAGAAGTGAAGGATGTGCTAGGAACAAGGGGTCTGCATATTTACCATCTTTTATTGATTTGTTACTATACACCAGCCACTGTATTAAGCGCTGTGCATACCTGTTATATAATCCCCTCAATGTCCCATAGTCTTAAGATAATTTTGGTAGTGGACCGTCTCTTGCCAGAAACCTGGAAGCAGAACACTCTTCCTTTCATATGGGTGAGTTGAGGCATCATCTCCCAGGATAAACGTCCAAAGATGTGACTTCTTTCCCCAAGAGGTTTCAATGCCTCAGCTAACCCAAATGAAAGGAGGAATGTGGGGGAAGGCTGGAAGTATGTGCTCTACTCAAAGCCAGGGCCTGGAAAGAGACATTCCACTACCAAAATTATCTTAGACTATTGGAGGCTGAGGGGATTAAATAACATATATGTGGCACTTATATACAGTGCTTGGCATACAGTAACAAATCAATACAAGGTTGTAAATACTCAGAAGGTAAACAAGGAAGAAATTAGTTTCCCTAAGTAAAGGACTATGTAGTCCTCACCAAGTTCTATTTTAGAAATAAGAAAATTGGACAGGTGCAGTGGCTCATACCTGTAAGCCCAGCACTTTGGGAGGCTGAGGCAGGAGCATTGCTTGAGCCCAGGAGTTCCAGATAAGCCTGGGCAACATAATGTGAACTTGTCTTGATAAAAAATCAAAAAAGTAAACGGGGATGGTGGTATGGACCTGTAGTCTAGCTACACAGGAGGCTGAGGTGGAAGGATTGCCTGAACTTGGGAGTTCCAGGCTGCAGTGAGCCAAGATTGTACCACTGCACTCGAGCCTGGGCGACAGAATGAGAGCAACCCTGACTCAAAAAATAATAACAAGAAAACTATAGATCAGAGCAACTTACCCAAGGTCACAGAGCGAGAAATTGGGACTCACACGTCTCTGATCCAATGCTCCTTCATTTCATTTCCACTGTATCACTTGGCCCCCTGCAAGCGGCTCACAGGTTGACCCCAGTAAGGGGAAGCAGGTCCTCCCAGCCCCTTGTGCCCCAAGGCTCTGCTACACCAGCATATGGTCTGGATCATTACCAGTGCAGAGGAAGCACTACAGTGTGGCGACTGAATAAGTGGCATAAGAAGCTTCTAATAAAGGACTCAGCATCTGATCTTTCCCATTAAGTTGTGGAGTTTTTTGCCCCAAAGCAAAACAAATTGTTTTAGCCTCCGACTAGCTGGGTTTAGCCCTAAGGAAAAGTAGATGATGATTAAAGTATACACGGATAGTTTACATGGCTTCCTTTTTGCAAAGCAAGGAGCTATGCATTAAATGGAGGGTACTTAGACTGGGTAAGCATTCCAGTTTTCAAATTGCAGGAGTTTAAGAGTTTATACACATTTAAAGAAATGACTTCCCTATTTTCCTGTGAAGGAACATAGCGTTCCAGGAGAATTAAGTGAAGCCTTTGAAAACTTTCTGTCCCTCAATCCTCATGAAGGAAGGTGAGGACAAACTGCAGGTCTTTCTCCTCCCACACACGCTCATAACTCACTCAAAGGAGCCAAGCGAGCAGCAGACACGTAGAGCATCCAAGAATGCTTCAGTCAAAGGGCCAAGGCGAGCAGACAGTGACAGGACTCTGAGCTTCAGGCAGAGCAAGCCCAGCGCGGTTGCTCAGCTGCAAACACCAGAAGCTTCTCAGGCCACGTCAGGGCCCTCTTTCTATCTCTCTCAGAGGTTCCCTGTCACCCTTCCCATTCCTTCACTACTCAGGGCTGAGCTTCCCTACCCTGAGGCAAAACATCTGCGCTCCTCTTTAACCTATCTCCCCCTCCACTCCAAGCCTGGGAAGAAATACATTGTTTTCTGTGTATTAATCACCTGAAATCAGATGGGAATTAATCAGAAGACCATTATGAGCAGTGTGTTAAAGAATGGGTATATTTTCAGTGTTTTTCAAACTTCAGGAAATCAACTTAGAAGTCACAGCTGGCATTTTAAAAAATAAAATCCAGGCTGAGTGTGATGGATCAAGCCTGTTATCCCCACATTCTGGGAGGCCTAGGTGGAAGGATTGTTTGAGCCCAGGAGTTTGAGACCAGCCTGGGCAACACAGCAAGACCCAGTTTCTACAAAAAAAAAAAAAAAAATTAGCCAGGCGTGGTAACATGCACCTGTAGTCCCAGCTACTCAAGAGGCTGAGGTGGAAGGACGGCTTGAGCCCAGGAGTTTGAGGCTGTGGTGAGCTGTGATCATGCCATTGCACTCCAGCCTGGGTGACAGAGTGAGACCTCAAATCAAAAATAAAAATAATAGGCTGGGCTCGGTGGCTAAGCCTGTAATCCCGTGCTTTGGGAGCCCGAGGTGAGTGAATTGCCTGAGCCTGCGGGTTCGAGACCCACCCAGGCAACTTGGCGAAGGGGCAACTTGGCGAAGGGGCAACTTGGCGAAGGGGCAACTTGGTGAGACCTCATCTCTACAATAAATAAAAAATTAGCCGGGTGTGGTAGCGCGCACCTGTAGTTCTGGCTACTTGGAAGGCTGAGGCGGAAGGATCACTGGAGCCCAGCAGGTAGAGGCTACAGTGGCCAGGAGCGGCCACTGCACTCCAGTCTGGGTGACAGAGTGAGACTCCAACTCAAAATAAATAAATAATAATAATAATAAAATCCAGAAGAAAAAGGTACCAGCGAGCACTGTATTATAACTCAACACGTGGGCACACACAAACTGTAGGAAGTTCCACAAAACAATGCTTACCACTCTTTTTTTTAGTAGGAATCTCATTCTGTCGCACAGGCTGGAGTGCAGTTGCACACTCATGGCCACGGCAGCCTCGAGTGATCCTTCCACCTCAACCTTCCAAGTAACTGGAACCACAGACATGCACCACCACACCCAGCTAATTTTCTGATTTACTGTAGAGACGAGGTCTCGCCAAGTTGCCCAGGCTGGTCTCGAATCTCTGGACTCAGGCAATCCTCTCACCTCTGCCTCCCAAAGTGCTGGGATTATGGGTGTAAGCCACTGCGCCCAGCTGCTTACCATTCTTATAGTAGGTATGCATATAGGTGTGACGTCATGAATGTATGACTGAGGTCACAAATTTAGTTTGATCACAGGCTTTATAAGATAAAGAAGAGGGAAAGAAGACTGGGGAGCTAGGTTGGAAAAGGATTATAAAATGTCTAGCATGTAAAATCTAAAAATTGGGCTTCATTCTCTAAGCCATGGAAAATCATCAGAAAGTTTTAAGTACAGAGATGAATGGATAGTCAAACTAATTTTTAGAGTATGGAAAAAAAATTGGAGAGGGAAGAGATTAAAATAGCAAAGCTAGGAGGCTGTTAAAATAGTCCAAGAAATGAAGGGACAAACCAGAATGGGAATGAAGACTTAAAAAGGGATCTGGGAAGTAGAAATACCAGAACTTGTGACTCTGTGAAGATAATGTAGTTCCAGGTATGTGGGGGGATCACTTGAGCCCAGGAGTTTGAAGTTACAGGGAGCTAAGATCATGCCACTGCACTCCAGCCTGAACGACAGTGAGATCCTGTCTCTTAAAAAAATGATGCCCAAGCTGGGCTCGGTGGCTCAGCCTGTAATCCCGCGCCTTGGGAGGCTGAGGTGAGTGGATTGCCTGAGCCCGCGGGTTCGAGACCCGCCTGGGCAACTTGATGAGACCTCATCTCTACAATAAAAAATTAGCCGGGCATGGTAGCGCGCGCCTGTAGTTCCAGCTACTTGGAAGGCTGATGCGGAAGGATCGCCGGACCCCCAGCAGGGCGAGGCTGTGGTGGCCGGGAGCGGCCACTGCACTCCAGTCTGGGCGACAGAGTGAGACTCCAACTCAAAAAAAAAAAAAAAAAATGATGTCCAGCTAAATGCAATGTGGTAATTTGAATTGTATCCTAGAACAGAAGATGGACATTAGGGATATTACTGGGGAAATTGATGAAACTTGAATAAAGGCTGGAGTTTAGTTAATACTAATGTACCAACCAATGTTAGCTTCTTAGGTTTTGATAAATATATCACAGAGTAGCTTGGAGTACAGGCGCATACCACCACACCCTACTAATGTTTTTTATTTTTTGTAGAGACAAGGTCTTGCTATGTTGCCTAGGCTGTTCTCAACCTCCTGGGCTGAAGTGATCTTCCTGCCTCGGCCTCCCAAAGCGTTGGAATTACAGGCATGAGCCATCATGCCTGGCTCCCTTTAAAAAATTTTTTTAACATTCCACATATTGCTTATTTCATTTAACAGTATACTAGAGATTGTTTTATATCAGCACATACAGATTTGCCTAACTCTTGTTGTCAGTTGCATAATGTTCCATTAAATCGATGTATCATAGGAGGTTAACCAGATACCTGTTTTTACACTTGACCTAGCTTTTTGGAAATAATGCAGATTTTTTTAAACTGAAACCACTAAAACAGTGGTTCTTAACTGTATGTATCAGAATCACCTGAGGCGTTTTCTTTTTTAATGTACATGATTAGGCGGTACTTTCAGATTCTGAGTAGGTTTGGGGCCTAAATGTAGGACTTTTTTTAAAGCTTCCCAAGTGATTCTTTTCTTTGTCATGATAGAGAACCACAAGACTGAAGTTTCTTTGGAGTTGTGGCTCTCAAACTTTATATCCCAACCGCCTGTAGGACTTATTGAAACATAGATTTCTAGGTCCTACTCTCATAGTTCCTTTTTTGTCAAGGTCTCACTCTGTCACCCAGGCTGGAGTGCTGTGACACGCTCACAGCACCCACGGCCACTGCAGCCTTGATGGGCTGGACTCAGGCAATCCTTCCACCTCAGTCTTCCAAGTAGCTGGAACTATAGGCACGCACCACCACACCTGGCTAATTTTTTGATTTATTGTAAAGACAAGGTCTTGCCAAGTTGCTCAGGCGTAAGCCACCGCACCCAGCCAGAGTATCTCTTTAAAAACAGACAATAATGAGTGCTGAAGTTTCCTCCAGAAAGGAAAAGATCGAATTACAGAGATATACGTGTTTTTGTACTACTTGTATGTTTTACTAATTGCGTGTTTTACCTATTCAGGTTAACTAACTTAAAAAATTTTAAGTTTAAGGGCAAAAAGCACCACTGCCTTACAGAAAATGAGACATTAGCAAACAAGATACATGAAAGAGCTAGATGGCAAGGAAGCTGGGTATGGGGTAGAACACAGGGCTGGTCACTGGTTAAACGGCAATGAGAGCATCAACAGAGGGAAAGTGTAGGGGGAGAGTCCTGGAAAAAAGGTAATACTCCCTCCAGCTCCTGAGGTGATGTTAGGTAAACTGAGACCCAGATCAGAGAGCTCAATTTATCCACATTCAGCTTTATTCTGAATTAACCATTTATCAAGAGTGCACATCCAAAGAGTAGTAAAAAATAAAGGCGCCCATCAAAAAAAGTTCCCTGGCAAAAGGGAGGGAGGGCATGACATTACGAGCCCTGTTTGGGGAAGGAAATGTTGTCCAGGTCATGGATGCCGTTTTTGTCAATGATTCGAACGCTGAAGGTCGGCAGATTCAGGATGAAGCGTTTCTGGAGCTGCATAAAGACAAAAAGGAAATCAGTCAACAAATAATTACTAAGCACTAACTATGTACCAGGCTCTGTCCTAGGCTCCGGGGGTAGAAGCAGACAAAATTCCCCTGCTTTTATGGAACTCTATTGGTGGTGGTTGGTACTAGGCTACTGAGGAAAGCCCAGACGGTAGCTGGAGGCTGAGTGAGATGCAGGGAACATGCACTGGGAGATGCAGCAGGGAGCCTGTGTCTGGTCAGTCAGCTAATGAAAGAATGAGACAATCTAAATTTCCCTTCCCCATAGCCTGTTACCAATCAGTCTTGTAAACACAGACTGCTCTCTTAAAATGTCTCAAGGCAATAAGTTAACAAGGAGTGACTGCTCTCAGAGTAAGCTCTTGGATGAAAGCAGTGTACTCCCAGGTCTCAACTCTTTTCTCCAGTGAGACACCCCATTCTTAAGACCAGTAAGCTGGGAGTGTGCTTGTGTGTGCAGTTGGAAGGGTGGAGGGAAGGATGCCAACAGAACTACACTTCAAACAACCCCTGCTCTGTCTCCTTCAATCCAGGCTGATCTGTCATTAAGGTAACATCTCTGCCTTCTAAGACTTTGAGAGGCTGTTCCAAAAGAGCAGTGTGGTCTATGTGCACAGAAGTGGACAGCCCCACTAACCGGGCTGGAGATAACTCAAGAGCACAGCTGGAGGAAATCTTTGTTTCTGTTGCTATCCTTCCTGGACATTCCACTTAATGCCTCCAGAGAAAAGATACAAAGCTTTCCACCTGCTCCCTTTAGAGCTTATCCCAGAAATGTCCACCTCCCTAGGCTTCAGCCCCTCTCTCCCTTGATGCTTCCCATCTCCTCTGCAGCTGAGGACTGGGCAGTCCATTCCATTTCCAGTTCTCTCTGGCTGGTAATTCCTAAAATTAGCTCCAGCCAGGCATTGTGGCTCAAGCCTGTAATCCCAGCACTTTGGGAGGCCCAGGCAGAAGGACTGCTTGAGCCTAGGAATTCAAGACCAGCCTGAGCAACATAGCAAGACCTCCCTCTCTATTAATTTAAAAAAAAAAAAATTTTTTTTTGAGTTGGAGTCTCACTCTGTCACCCAGGCTGGAGGGCAGTGGCACTGCCTCAACCTGCTGGGCTCTAGTGATCCTTCCACCTCAGTCTTCCAAGTAGCCGGAACTATAGGCGCGTGATACCACAGCCAGCTAAGTTTTTTGATTTACTGTAGAGACAAGGTTGCCTGGGCTTGTCTCGAGCCTGTGAGCTCAGACAATCCACTCGCCTCGGTCACCCAAAGAGCTGGGATTATAGGCTGAGCCACTGAGCCTGGCCTAATAAAAAAAATTTTTAAAGGAGACAATTAGAAAATAAGGTTTCTAAAAGGACCCTCTTTAGGATCTGTGGCGAATAAAGTGTAAGAATACTTGCTATGCCAGTGGCTTCTTCCTGGCAGCCCCTTGTAACAACTGGGGCTGCCAGACTAATATGGCCTCTCAGCTGAATGGTTAAGAAAAGCACATGAGTTTACTCTCAGTTTCTGATTTGGAAGGGGGATTTACAAACAAGAGGAAGAGGGAGATGACACTGTGGACTGAAAATTACAGGCTTGTGTACGAGGCCTACTGACATTACTTCCAATGCTCCCACCTGCTCTCATCCTCCTACTTTTTCACTAAACCACGCATTCAAGTTCACCCTCAGGCCACAAGAACAGAAAAAGGACAAAAAAGCCTAATGGGGCTGCTTTCTGATCTCTTCAGC
Organism: Tarsius wallacei; assembly: GCA_963574415.1. Classification (NCBI taxonomy): domain Eukaryota; kingdom Metazoa; phylum Chordata; class Mammalia; order Primates; family Tarsiidae; genus Tarsius; species Tarsius wallacei. Next base: position 16,454 of record CAUYQG010254848.1, read on the forward strand.
CTACATTCATATCCAAAGCCCTGGCCTCTAAGTAGTATTAGAATGGGCGTGGCGTGCGTTCCTGGCCTCACAAACTTAAGGCTACAATCCCCTTCTGCCCAAAGCTCCTAGTTGCTTTCTGGATCCTGATTTTTCAGGGGAGGCTTCCTCTCCAGATTACAAGGACTGGTGCGCTATTAAGGAAGCAGACAGTATGGCAATTACAGGTGGCACAAGAACAGAGCCGGTATAAAGTCTAGGGCAGTAGCTCTTCAAGTATAGCTCCAGCTGCCACCTGCAGCAAAATCACTTGGGACTGCTAGTTAAAACAGATTCTCAGTTGGTACCTCAGGACAACAGAATCAGAATTGGGGGGTGGGGAAGAGAGTAATCTGCCTCTTTTTAAAAATTCCCCAGATGATTTTTATACATACTAAAATCCAAGAACTACTGGTCTGGATAAGCCAAAAGAAAAGTAATTAAATTGTAAAATTGACATTGATGAGGAAGTGACCCATGAGAGAAAAATAAGCGTGTTACCCAAATCAAACTACCCCTGGTAATAACTTCACATCTGGTTAGTGAGTATTTATTACACCTTCTGGCCAAGATAAGAAAAAATGCAACTGAGGAACAGGAACAACACTGGCAAACAGAGACAGAACATTCCTTTTGGGATCTCATGGGAACTACTCACCTCCTCCAGACATTTCCTAAGAAGCTCTACTGCCCTCTCCCGTGAGATAGCTGAAAGAGAAAACAAAGACCAAGCACTTAACGATGCTGTCACTAAGTCCAACTCTCGTTTGAAAACTTTAATTAAGTTTCAAATATCTTCAGGTCTGCCTGCCACACAAACAGAAAAGGCAAAAAATGCTTTGCCCTCTAGCCTGCAACAAACGTATTCCATATGCAGTTGAAAGTGACCCAGACCCAGTGCTCCAGCAGTCACAAGCCATTGCAAATTGATTTGCTATAGAGGAGGGTAAGCATGACGGAATGCTCCCTCCCCTGGCCAGGCCAGCCTCTGAAGAAGTCCAGCAGCCTGCCTCTCTTTTTCATAGCCCACTCCCTCCACCCCTGCTCTAGTCCAGGGCTTAAATCAATTCCATCTGCCCTCGCCAGCTGCAAGTCAGGGAAAGGGATGATAGGGCCAGAGTTTTAGCCTTACTTTCCCAGCTGGGTCTCAGTTTAACAATGGGAAAAGAAGTCACAGTTTGGGGCTGAGACTCCCCTAAAATAGGAGCCAAAGGAACTGTCTGTGGGCATGGCAAACTGGGATGACACATAGGCAGTTAGGCTTCAGGGGCGGTTAGTGGTTATTTTGGTGAGCAAATCAGCTGTATTACTGACAGATGCCAAATCAAGAAACAGTCACTAGGAGGCCAGGCTAATTATTTTCAGGATGTGGCCTGGAGCTCTAGCATGGCTGAGGTTGAGTGAGAGGGCAGTACCAAAAAGGAATGAACATGCCAGATGCTTACAATACAGAAGGAAGAATGGAATGTAAGGAGTAGCTATCTGTGCTCCATCCACAGTCTGTAGAAGTTGAGAGTCCCAACTGCCTACTACCCAGAGTGGCTAAAGTTGAGGCTGGGATTGGGGTCAGAAGATAGAACTTAACACAAAAACAACCTGTGTATAGGAAGTCCTAACTAAAGCAATTAGGCAAGAGAAAGAAATCAAGGACAACCAAATTGGAAAAAAGTAAGTCAAGCTGCCCCTATTTGCAGAGAACATTTTAAATACAGAAAAACCTAAAGACTCCATCAAAAAATTCTTACAACTGACAAATAAGTTCAGTAAAGTTGCAGGATATAAAAAGCAGTGGCTTTTCCATATACAAACAATGAACTAGCTGAAAAAGAATTCAAGAAGGCAATCCCACTCACAATAGCTATAAAAAAAAACTCCTAGGAATAAATTTAACCAAGGAGGTAAAAAATCTCTGACAGGAAAACTAAAAAGCACTGATGAAACAAACTAAAGAAAACATAATCAAATAGAAAGACATCCCACGCTCATGGATTGGAAAAATTAATATTGTTAACATTATCATAATCCCCAAAGCTATCTACAGATTTAATGTAATCCTTATCCCAAATACAAACGGCATGCTTCACAGGAACACAAAAAAATTCCTAAGGTTTGTATGGAACTCCAAAAGATCCCAAATAGTCAAGTTAATCCTAGGCAAAAAGAACAAAGCTAGCGGGGCTCGGTGGCTCAGCCTGTAATCCCACGCCTTGGGAGGCCGAGGTGAGTGGATTGCCTGAGCCCGTGGGTTCGAGACCCGCCTGGGCAACTTGGCGAGACCTCATCTCTACAATAAATCAAAAAAAATTAGCCAGGCGTGGTAGTGCATGCCTGTAGTTCCGGCTACTTGGAAGGCTGAGGCGGAAGGATCACCGAAGCCCAGCAGGTCGAGGCTGCGGTGGCTGGGAGCAGCCACTGCACTCCAGTCTGGGCGACAGAGTGAGACTCCAAGTCAAAAAACAAAAAAAGAACAAAGCTAAAGGTATTATACTACCAGACCTCAAAATATACTACAAAGCTGTAATAACTAAAACTGCATGGTACTACCATAAAAACAGACACACAGAACCCAGAAATTAATTCACATATCTACAGCTCACTGATTTTTTACAAAGGTGCCAAGAACAGTCATTGAGGAAAAGACAGTCTCTTCAGTAAGTGGTGGTGGGTAAACTGGATACCCATATGCAGAAGTATGAAACTAGACTCTCACCTCTCACACTATACAAAAATCAACTCAAAATATACCATTACATTGGCCATTAAGTAAAAAAAGTGAAAGAAAAAAAAAAAACAACTCAAAGAATTGGGGGTTAAAGCTTCATGACATTAGTCTGGGAAAAGATTTTATGAATAAGATTTCAAAAATACAGGTAACAAAAGCAAAAATATACAAATAAGATTATATTAAACTAAAAAACTTCTGCACAACAAAGGAAAACAAGCAACAAAGTGAAAGACAATCTACAAAATGGGAAAAAAAATATCTGCAAACTACTTATCTGATAGGGGATGAATATCCAGAATATAAAAGAAACTGAAACATATCAATAACCAAAAGAAAATCCAATTAAAAATGGGCAAATGATCTGAACAGACACTTCTCAAAAGAAAATACAAATGGCTAACAAACATATTTAAAAATTATCAGTATCATTAATCTTCAGAGAAATGTAAGTCAAAACTTCAATGAGGTACCATCACATCCCAGTTAGGATGGTTATTAGCAAAAAGACACAAAATAACAAATGCTGGCAAAGATGTGGAGAAAGGCAACTTTTTTTTTTTAGTTGGAGTCTCACTCTGTCGCCCAGACTGGAGTGCACCCGGCCACCGCAGCAGCTCTTATACACTACTGGTAGGAATGCAAACTAGTACAACCACTATGGAGAACAGAATGGAAGTCCCTCAAAAAACTACAAATAGAACTACCACATGATCTAGCAATCCCACTACTAGGAATTTACCCAAAGGAAAGAAATCATTATATCAGAGAGACATCTGCACTCCCATGTCTACTGCAGCTCTATTCACAATAGCTAAGATATGGAATCATGAATAAAGAATAATATACATACACCATGGAATACCATTTAGCCATAAAAAAGGAATGAAATCATGTTGTTCGTGGAAACACGGATGAAACTAGAAGACATTATGTTAAGTAAAATAAGCATGGAACAGAAAATTAAACACCGAATGTTCTCACTCATGTGGAAGCTAAACAAAGTTGATCTTATAGAAGTAAAAAAATAGAACAGAGGATACTAGAACCTGGCAATAGTAGGGGGAAGGAAGGAATAGGGAGCAATTTTTTTTTTTGAGTTGGAGTCTCATTCCATCGCCCAGGCTGGAGTGCCGTGGCATACTCATGGCCACCCCAGCGTCAACCTGCTGGGCTCCAGAGATTCTTCCACCTCAGCCTTCCAAGTAGCCAGAACTACAGGCGCAAACTACCACACCCACCTAATTTTTTATTTATTGTAGAGACGAGGTCTCACCAAGTTGCCTGGGCTGGTCTCGAACCTGCAGGCTTAGGCAATCCATTCACCTCGGCCTCCCAAAGTTCTGGGATTACAGGCTGAGCCACCAAGCCCGGCCAGAGAGCAATTTTTTAAAGGATACTCAAAATCACAGCTAAATAGGAGGAATAAATTCTAGTGCTCTATATTGCTGTAAGATGACTACAATTAACAATAATATACTAAATAGTTTCAATAGCTAGGAGGAGGATATTGAATTTTCCCAAAACAAAGGAATGATAAATGTCTGAGATGATGGATAGTCTACCCTGATTTGTTATATACGTTATATGCATTGAACCATCACTTCATACCCATGAATATGTGCAATTATTATTTGTCAATTAAAATAAAATAAAATTTGGTCAGGTACAGTGGCTCATGCCTGTAATCCCAGCACTTTGGGAGGCCAAGGTGGGAGGATCACTTGAGCCCAGGAGTCCAAGACTTTAGTGTGCCATGATTGTGCCATGATTGTGCTGCTGCACTCCAGTCTGGGTGAAAGAGTGACACCCCAACTCAAAAATAAAAATAAATAAATGAAACAAAGTTTAAAAAATTTTAAAAAGCATCCCTGTGTCGAAAGAATTGCCAGGCTGACAGTTTATGGACAAGTAGACAGATGGCTTTTTCTTGCAGGAGGGGGCGGCTATTAAGCAATAACCAAGGGCAGGGTCCAGGTTTGTAGCCTTAGAAACCTTTGATGGTTAAGCAAAGAAACCCTCAGTTGTCATGCTGGAGACTTGTTCATCCTCAAAAGTTCAAAACAAATACACAACTACTTGGTTTAATTGATCATTCTTTATAGCTAAGATGCCAATAAGCACCTAGGCAAAGCAAAATGAGTAAAAAAACTGAACCCTGGTAACCGAAGAATTACAAGAACCTAATACAAAATGTTTTACTCCCTATGACATCTCCAACGCTCCCTTTAAAACAAAACCCAGCTCTAGAGATATGCAATATCTCATTTTGGCTGGCAAAAGGGGATTTACATCAGTTTTTTAAAGATCCTTCTGACCCAAAAGAGAGAACAGCTTCGAGAGGGTATCTGTTTGTGCCTCTTAGGATCCATTTTCTATTCAAGCCCTGGCCACACAACTCCATGGGAAGAGAAAACTGGTACACAGCTGAGAGCAGGGCTCTGCCACTGCTCCCTACATAGAGTGCTGGTACTTACTAGGTGTGTAGTAGCGATCCAGGATACTGAGAGTCAGGAAGGCACCATAGCCATGGGCTGCAAAAGGAGCCTTGGCCAAGGCTGCTAGATAGTCCATGTAGTAGAGTGCTGGTCCTTCATGCTCATCGTAGCCAGCCAGGAGGAGGTTCACATGATATGGGGTCTGCAAGGAAAGATATGGCAAAGTGATGATTAAAGCAGAACACCAACACGTCTTCCCGTGGCAAATGAGAATATTTAACTTCTGATGAATAAGAAAATATAGTCAGCAACTGAGAAAATTACAATGAAAGTAAAAATGTAGGGAAACTAGAGGATCTGAAATATGGTAAGAGGTAAAAGAAGGTCAGCTTGTTTTCTTTGAACGGAAGGGCATTTGCAGCACTTTAAAGTATATGAAAAAGCTGCCTTTTTCTTAAAGTCTGCAGATGAGAACCTGTATAAACGCACTTCAAAGGCAAGGCACAAGTGCTCTTGTGTCATTCCTAATTGTTGAAACCAACAAACAATTCTGAGAGTATCAGGTCACAGACTGAAGGAAGCAGCAGCTCCAAGCACATCAAACAAAATAAGCTCAGTCTGAGCACCTGGACCAAAATCTCAAATGTTGATCTGTATGCCCACTATTAAAGAAACAACTTGGGCAACCCCCTGGGGTCCCCTTCCACTGTGGGAGCTTTTCTGTCCTCTCAATAAATCTTGCTTTAAAAAAAAATAAAAGAAACAACTTATTTAAAAGTAAATAAGTAAATAAACAACTTGTGAGGTACAGAAAAATAGTTAGGTCTCAATATTTAAGTCAAATCATTAGACTTTTAATAAAGACAGTAGTAATGGAAGGCCATAAACACAAAGAAATGCTAACTCTAGAAGAACTAGCTTTAGGTGAAAAGCTAACATTTTTCTACAGAACAAAGCTTCCCTAAGGTAACTAAAGTATCATTTTTATCAATGAGAAAATAAACAGTCATTGTAACTTGGATTTATATGCGTACTTTCTTTGTACTACCTGCAAGTCTAAAAACACAAGCGATTACAGAGAACCTTAACTAAGTCTGCCTTGCTCTTCATCTCCAAATGGATGACTGTTTTTTTCTATACCAGCTGGCCCATTTACCATGTTAAATTCAGTCTGTCTGTACCCCCAGGCATCAGTGATGGGACTCATTTTATGTGGCTTCCTTTTTCTCTGCAGGATGTGTTTTTCCTATTGCATTTGCTTTGGTGGGTAGTAAGCAGGCCTTGCCTCTGAATATGTGCCCATCCCTCAAACTTATGTATGTATTCTATTAAATGCATATTAAATGAGACACCCTATTATGGAGCATAAAGTAATAAAAGCTAATGGTCCTAAAAGTGACATTTTACATTCTTTGAACAGTGATTGGCATATAGCAGCCTTAAGAAACCCATGTTACATATTTAACTTGGAATTCCAAGACAGCTATGCTTAGTAGGAAGGGTTTCTAACATCACCTAAAGATTACAGAGTAGCCCTAACCTCCAAACAAGTTTCTGCATTGGGTGAAGATAGTGGATGGTCTCAGAGGAATAAGAATGGACTAGTTAGTAGTCATTGAAACTTCTGAGAAAATAATTATCTGCCTATCACATTTCCCAATGAGTCATATGCTGCATTCTGCCAAGCTATGGAATTCTCTGCGTACTCTGTGACTATCTTCTTAGTAAATCTGACCTTAGGTAAGACATTTAACCCCGTGAGCTTCTGTTTTTTTATGTGTAAGACTAGATTAATTACTCCTTCCCTTTCTACCTTCTGGGTAGTATGACGAGAAAAAAGAATAGCGCTAAAGCAACACAAACTCTGAAAGACGCTACCAAAATTCTTAGTAGGTAAACTTATGTTTGTTTCAGTCTTCCTTTTGATAATTTACCACTTTAAACAACAACAACAAACCTGTTTAAATTAGCTGGAGATTAAAAACATATAATTAATAGCATTTTTTAAAAGTGTGAAAACAGTACTGCAAAATCTGGCAGACATAGAATGCCTTGGTGTTCTTAGTTAAAATTAGAAGAGCAAAAGACAGAGAGAGGGAGGGAGAATAGCAAAGGGATTCTAACTGGTTTCTCTCCCCAAGAGAATAATACAGTCTTTCACCTATAGCAAAATAAGTTAATCTTTTTGTTAAGAGGATAAATTCTACTCACTGGCCAGAACACTCAATGTATGGTTAACCAAAATGATTTTATTAAGTTGCAATTGTGTATTAAGTATTCCTCCAGATACCTAAAGAGGACTTAAGCAGCAGAACCAGACATGTTCTGTCTCCAATGAAGATCTGCCCACACTATGAGATTAAATTGTTTAAAACAATGCATGTTATTTTAAAAGCCACTACCAGAAGACTTCAGATGAAATCCTTTATCAACAGAATTCCAGAAACAAACTGTATTGTTTAATTGGTTTAGATAATATCTATTTATGCTTAAGCATCTGACACATATACTCACCAAAGTTGGTATTCAGAAGCTACAACTTGTGGTACAGAAGATAATTCACAAATTATTGTGTGACATTGAGTTACCAACTTTTGTATGTGTGAGATGCTTAAGCATAAATACATGGTGTTATCTAGACTAATTAAATCAATACGTCTGTGTAACAACTTGCAGTTTCTGAAATTCTTCTGACAATGCTCCATCAACGATCTCTGGCTCACATTAGTCTTTTTTTTGAGTTGGAGTCTCACTCTGTCGCCCAGACTGGAGAGCAGTGGCCACTCCCGGCCACCATAGCCTCGACCTGCTGGGCTCCGGCGATCCTTCCGCCTCAGCCTTCCAAGTAGCTGGAACTACAGGCGTGCGCTACCACACCCGGCTAATTTTTTGATTTTATTGTAGAGATGTGATGCTGTTTAATATCATTTTACCCATTGTAGAACTTTTTTCAAAACTGGAGTCAATCTTCTCGAATCCTGTCACTGATTTACCAATTAAGTTTACAGAATATTCTAATTTTTTTGTTTTCATTTCAACATTGTTCACAGCTTCTTCACCAGGAATAGAGTCTGTCTCAAGAAGCTACTCTCTGCTCATCCACAAGAGGCAACTCTTCCTGTATTCAAGTTTTATCATGGGATTGCAACAATTCAGTCACATTTTCAGGCTCCAGTTTTATTTTACATCTCTTGCTGTTTCCTCCCCGTCTGCATTTACTTCTTCCCTGAAGTCTTGAACCCCTCAAAGCTATCAATGAGGGTTAAAAATTTTCAACCTTCCCCCAAGATTCACCAATGTTTTTAAGGACATCTATAATGGTAAATTCTTTCCAGAAGGTTTTCAACTTACTTTGCTGAGATCTATCAGAGGAATCAGCATCTGTGACAGCTGTAACCTTATGAAGTGTAATTCTTAAATAATAAAAGTTAAAAGTCAGAATTACTCCCTGTTTATGGGCTGCATGATGGATGTTATGTTAGGAGGCATGAAAACAACATTGATCTTTTATATCTATTAGAGCTCTTGGGTAACCAGGTGTATTGGTAATGAGCAGTAATATTTTGAAGGAGATCTTTCTTTTTGAGTACAAGGTCTCAACTGTGGGCTTAAAATATTCAGTAAGCCATTATGTAAACCGATGTGATATCTTCCAGACTTTGTTGTTTGATTTATAGAGCAGATCTAGAATATTTCTTAAGGACCCTAAGATTTTCACAATAGTAAATAAACATTTCAAGTTAAAGTTATTAACTGCATTAGGACCCCAAAAGATGGTCAATCTGTCATTTGAAGCTTTTTAGCCAAGTATTGACTTTTCCTCCCTAGCTACAAAAGTCTTAGCTGGCATCTCATTCCAATATTAGGCTGTTCAGACTACACTGAAAATCTGTTTACCGTGTGTCATCAATGATCTTAGCTAGATCTTCTGAATAACTTGCTGCAGCTTTTTCATCAGCACTAGCTACTACACCTTGCACTTTTATGTTGTGGGATTAGCTTTTTTCCTTAAAGCTCATGAATCAGCCTCTACTCATTTCAATTTTTTCTTCTGCCACTTCCTTACCTCTCTCAGTCTTTCACAGAATTGAAGAGAGGTAGGTTCTTCCTTTGGATTAGGCTTTGGTTTAAGGAAGTACTGTGGCTGGTTTGATTTTCTAGCCAGACCACTAAAACTTTCTGTATATCAGCAACAAGGCTGTTTCACTTTCTTATTTGTGTGTTCACTGGAGTAGCACTCCTTCAAAAGCATTTTCTTTACATTCTCAACTTGTCTAATTGTTTGGCACAGAAGGGCTAACATTTTTGGCCTATCATGGTTTTTGACAAGCCTTCCTCACTAAGCTTAATCATTTCTAGCTTTTGATTTAATTGAGAGAAATGCAATTTTCCTTTCACTTGAACACTCTGATACCATTATGGAGTAATTAATTGGTCTAATTCCTATATTGCTGTGCTTCACAGAAGAGGGAGGCTCTGGGAGAGGGAGAGAGACAGGAACTGAGCAGTCAGTGAAATGATCAGAATACACACATTTATGGAAGGCATAATAATACTGAAAAAGTTTGAAAATTGTGAGAATTGTCAAAATATGAGCCAGAGACATGAAGTGAGCACAAAATGACGCTGAAAAATTTGCTTGATGCAGGATTGCCACAGGCCTTCAATTTGTAAAATATATAGTATCTGAGAAGCATGATAAAGCAGAGACCAGTAAAACAAGGTATTCCTGTACTTTAATTTGTGTTCTAAATTGAAAAATATACTGCTTAAGATAGGTCTTTTAAATTCTGTTTTTCATCATTGCATTCATTCATCAACAAATATCATTGACATGTGTCATATTAAGATAAAATGACTAGAGAGATACACAGATCAATGAAATAGTCATGCCTCATAGAACTTTCATATTATTTCATATTTCAAATTATTATCATAAAGTAGTAATGTCCCCCGATTATAACATATATAAAAACTGTAGTAAGTATATGTTTTATTCCTGATTTTAGTAATTTGTATATTTTCACTTTTTTCCCATGATTTGTCTAACAAGAAGTTTGTCACTGGTATTGGTGTATTCAAAGAACCAGATTTTATTTTCTTGACTTTTTTCTATTCATTTTCTAGTTTCTACTTCATCAATTTATATTTTTATCTTTTTTATTCAAATGTTCTGTTTTGTTTGGGCTTGCTTTGCTCTTCTGTTTCATTTCTTTTCTTTCTTTTTTTGTACATATGCATATAGTGGAGGATGAGCATGGCTTTTTAATATTGATGTTTTTTGCATTTGATTCCCCAAGTATGCTTTAGCCACATCATCAAAATTTTGAGCTCTGTGTTTTCATTTTTATTCTGCTCAAAACACTTGCAATTTCCCTTTTGATTTCTTCTTTGATCCTTTTCTTCTGTGTTCAGTACTTTCTTAAGTGTTTCTTGTAGAAGTGGTCTGGTGGCAGTGTAGATTCTTAGGGATTGGATATCTGGGAAAGATTTCAATTCTCCCTCACTGATGAAGCTTAGCTTGGCTGGGTAGGTTATTCTTGGTTGAAATTGTTTATCTTTTAGAACTTTGAAGATAGGGCTCCAGGCTCTCCTAGCCTGGAGG
>CAUYQG010254850.1:0-11252 GCA_963574415.1 Tarsius wallacei
GTTTTTTTCTATAGTGTTGTTGTGTGTGTGGTGTGGGGGTGGGTGTTGTGTGTGGGGGTGGGGGTGGGGGGGGGGGGGGGGGGGGGGGCGGGGGCCCCCCGTGGCCGGGTTGGGGGGAGAGAGAGAGAGAGAGAGAGAGAGATTGAGATTGAGAGTGAGAGCGAGCGAGTGCACAAGCACTACGACCCAAGTAAGAAGGTTCTGCCATCTTCCAAAGAGACAGAGTGGAAGGAACATTGAGTTTAGAGTTAGGGGACCTGATTTCAAATAAGGGACTTGCCTCTTACCAGTTGTGCTTCTGACAAGCAACTTGAATTTCTTGGAGCACATTTATAAAAATTTAGTGAGTATTAAATGAGGTGTAGTCTATGTGACAGTTTTAGCAGCTCAATATTAGTTGGGCCTAAACCATATACCCGAGCCCAGCCTTCTCTCCCCGAGAGGGAGAGTTTCCATATGCAATTTAGGTCCCAGACTTCTGGCCTGCAGCCTCCTGGGAAGGCATTCAGGAAGTGTTGCCATTAGTCTTCCTTGCTGAAGATATGGTGGTTGCTCAGATGAACACCCGACACATAGAACCCACATGCTTGCAGATCTCCCATTCCCTCTCCCATTTAGCCCTTTTCCTCTGCTTTATGGATGAAGGCAGGGGGGCTCAGAGAAGGTCCCAGTCCTTGGCCTTCTCTGATATCCCTTCTTCCATGGGAAAACGGGCTCCCCTTTCCACCTCTGATTTTGATGAGTTTAGTCTCTTCTAACTCACTATTATACCCAAGTAGGAATTTTAGGCAGAAGTTGATCTGATTGAGTAATCAAATCAAAGCCCTCTCCTTAACCCACTGGAACACCCATTATTTCAAGGCCTGGACTTGACTTGTGGTCTCTGGCTATTGCTAGCTAGCTGTCTGGCCCTGGGCAAATGCATGCCACTCTGGGCATGCCACCTCAGGGAATCAACTCTCTGTCCTCTTCAACCCCTTCCAGCTCTGAAGTCATCAAATAAGAGATATATGTAAGATTGGGAGGCTTCTTCACGAAAATAATAAAAGAAATAGTTTTAGAAAAACTATTTTAGTTAAAAAATTAACCCCCTCACCTTGTGCAATTCCTCCCTCAATCCATTTCTGTTTGAAGTGACTGCTGTTCACAGTTTGTGTTGGTCCTTCCAGCCCCTTTTGTATGCATTTATATATATTTTCATGGTTATATGCAAATACATTTAAGTAACCCAGTAAATGGATGACATTATACCTGTCCCTTTACAAACTTGCTTTTTTCACTTTGATATATATATTGGAGGTCTTTCCATATCAGTGTATACTTGGTTTTTTTTTTCAAAGCCACATTTCATTCTATATTTTGAATGTGTTCCCTTTTCCAGTCTTCTGTTGCTGGACATTTATCTATTTACATAGAAATATATTTGTGTTTTTAGATCTTGAACATATGGAAGGATGGTTGTTAATGTCAGTGGGTTAAATGAAGCCAGTCCATCACATTCTGGAACGGGTGGTGAGAGAGTGGGCACAGGGATGCTGAGGACGACACCGTGGATGGCTGAACTGAAGGGCTCCCAGGAAGCTACCCCGAGGCTGTTTTCATGAGAGGTTATTTTTGGAGATAGCCAGCCTGGTTGGGTGCCCTCAGCTGCAAGTGCAAAAACTAAGCTGCATCACCTTCTCCTCCCCCACTCTCCATCCCTGGGCCTTCCAAGTTTGTTTCTGTTCCCAGGGTTAGGTTGGGGACCATGTGGGAGAACTGGCACTTATGTGATAAGGGAGGAGAGAGAAGTGAAGAAGAGGAATGCTTGATCTCAGGCAAGGAAGGAGGAGGAAATTGACAGTTTGACTCCACTCTGTCTGGTTGTTCAGACCCATCTGGAGTGTTATGCTTCCTCGGACCCCTCCAGACAGTGATCAAATGGAGCACACCCAGAAATTGGCCACTTGGAAGACTGAGGTTTAGTACAACATATAGGAGATGGAATAAATGTGGAAATTGGGGCTTTCTAGCCTGAAGGAGATAAAAATAGAGGCATCTGCTACATGTGGAAGAAGGATTAGAGTCACACTGAGTGGCTGCTGTGGAGAGAGGCAGTATGGGGGATTAGGGGGAGGGGAGGAGGGGAAAGAGTTGCAGGAAGACAGATAAGGAAGAACTGACTTGCCAGACTGCCCAACTGTGAAACAAGCTATGTTGCAACCCCTGTTATGGAGGTATCCAAACAAAAATTGCAAGTGAACTTGTTTGCCATGAGGACTCTTGCACTGCAGAGGAATTGTTCTAAATGCCCATGAAAGCCCTCTCCAACTTTGAGAGTTCATGTGTATGAGACAAGAGTCAAAATGATGCAAAAATAGGACTGAGGGATGGGACAAGTTGTGGGCAATGCAATGAAGGATTTTTCACCTGATCTGAAGAGGTAGAATAAAATGGAAGCCTTCAAAGGGGTCTTGAACATGGTTTCTCTTGGATCTTGGCAACCCTCTCCTTGTTCTGTCCTTGGCTTTAGCTCTGCTTGACCTTATATTCATAAATTATTTCCACAGGAATAAATACATCATATATACTCCAGATGACTGGGAAATCTGGCAACTGGGAAAGAACGACATGACCCAGAAAGATGACTGTACTTTTTTTTATTATAGTCTTTCTAAGTCTCAGTGCTGAGACGTCATCCAGCTTTAATTTTAGGAACACTACCCTTTGCAACCTCTTGAAGGTTGTCTGAGCTGGGATTGAGAGTACCCACCATGTTGGAAGAGTGTTTAGACTTGTTTTAGCTGAGTTTTGTGAGAGAAACATAGCAAAGTTTATCATCCTCTGTGCTTTTGATGTGTGCCTGGCTCTGATTAGGCATGATGTGTATTCTCTCATCCAATCCTAATGGCAAAATCTGGTGTCTTGGTGTTATTAGCTCTATTTTGCAGATAAGAAAACCGAGGGCCATTGCCTTGTCTTTGAGCAATGGCCAGGCCATGTTTCCTGGCTTTGCCCTCTTTCCCTACCTTGAGGAGGTGAATCTTCTCTCTCTCTCTCTCTCTCTCTCTAATTTACTTTTGAATAAACCATATTTTCTAATCTATAAAAAAGAAAAAAGAAAAAAAATGAAAACTGAGCTTCAGAGAGGGCTAGAGACTTATCCCAAGTTTCACTGCTGCTGAGTGATGAAGGTGGGATTGGGTGTAGCACAGGTATTTTTCACTGCTAATAATTCCCATTATTTTGATTCTAAGAAATGCTTAGTCCTTTGGCTCACTGGGGCTTAGCTGAATATGTCTTTTTACAGAGGCTGATGGAAGCTTTCTACCCTTCCCCCAAGAACCTGTAAAATAACTCGGGAGGCAGTCATGTGTGAATAGCACTACTTTTGGATTCAGTATACATTTGCTCACTGCCCTTTTTAGTAAGTTATTTGTGTCAAGCCTGTTTTACACTTTCTTCTTCTTTTTTTGCTTGCCCTTTAAAGCTGTGATAACCACCTGTACTCATTATCTAGTTATGACTGAGAACTAGCATAGACTCAGATTGGTGGGTATCACTGCTTGGCTACCTGAAATGCCTTTGACCTTATAAATGGAACTCAGCATTGTTAAAGGCTTATTTTGCATCTGTGCTTCTAGGTTCTTAAACAGTTTCTTCTTTTGTAGAATTTACTTAACTTTAATTTGGTCACAAAATATTTATTGAGCACCTACTATATGCTAGGCATTGTACTGGCCATTGGGAATGCCTACCTATCTGACACAAGTGGACCTTGAATTGTCCCTTTAAGGATGAGTAGGATGTGGGAACATGAAGTGCATGACATATGAGCAAAATTATTCTATTTCACCAGATGATGAATGAGCCACCTTTTGCCTGTTCTCCCTATCCCCCAAGATAATTTCTAGGTTGGAGGTGGCTCTTGGGTAGGAGAGGCAGTATGGGGTATTCATTCATTCAAAATAAAGATTATTGAAAACTAATAAATCATGCAAATTCATGAAGTGTTACATATTTAAAAAAAAAGAAAACTAATAAATCAAGAGCCCAAAGACAAGTACATGAAACTACAGAATGAAATTAAAAGGGTAATTACAGAGGTAGGGAAAAGTGGATACAAGCAGTATCATTACAGAAAACATTAATAAGGAACAATAGAATCCATTGAAAACTAAATTACTAACAGAGAAAAAAGGCTTGAGGAAAATCACAGCATATGCAGAGTAAAAAGATGAAAAATTTAAATCAGAAATTTAAGGTGTACAAAAGTGATTCTTTTCAGGATAATTGGGGAAGGAGCAGAACTATAAATCACTTTTGCTCCTGTTTCATTGGCCAAAATCTAGTTAGTTCACACCTGGCTTCAAAGAAGACTGGGAAAAAAGTGTCCAACTGAATGGCCCATGTGTCTTCTTAAAACTCAGATCTAGGGAAGGCTTTTTATTACTGAAGGAGAACCTGGATATTGGGGGCAATTATTCTCTGCCATAAGGGAAAAGTCATGTTGACCTCAGCCTTGATCTGGAACAGAAGAAAGAAACGGAATAGAAAAGCTTACAAAGTTCTGGGGGAGAGACAATGGGACTAAAGACATATATACTCAATTAAATCACTTTGCAAGTATAAGGCAGGCAGACATTCTCACACATGCAATAATTCAGGGAACCTAGCACTGATGAACCCTCTTTGGGAAAATCCACTTGAGGATGAAAAAGATTAGTCCACAAACACACTTAAGATGGCATAGCTAAAGGTCATTCATTTGGTGAGCCCTTAATTCATTCAAATAGAGAAGCAATGCTAAGCAGAGATGGACAGTTGAGGCTGAGGAAGATAATATGAGAAAAATAAAAAGTGCATACCAGAAACAGAGCTAGGGGAGAAGTGAAGATATAAGTGCTGACTTTTTTTTTTTAGAAGGTCAGCTTTTCCTTTAATTTTACTTTTCTATAGAATTAAAAAATGCGATTTTAAAATAAAAAGTAGCTATTTTATAAAGCAATCTCCAGCCTGCTTTCTTTCACTTATCCTTCCTTCTGTCCTCCACACTTCAATCCATATGTAAATATAGAGGCATGCAAGGAATAATATTAATCTATTCTTTTTTTTCTGGATGGAGGACTCAAGTGATTTTTAGCTCTATATAATTTTGTGTATTGATTGACATTTTAAAAATAATGAACTGGTCTTCTTTAAATAAGACCACTAGCTGGGTGCAGTGGCTCACACCGCTAATCCCAGCACTTTGGGAGGCCAAGGCGGGAGCATTGCTTGAGCCCGGGAGTTTAAGACCAGCCTAGGCAACATAGCAAGACCTTGTCTCTATCAAAAAAAAAAAAAAAAAGTCAGGCGTGGTGGCACATGCCTGTAGTACCAACTATTCAGTAGGCTAAGGCAGAAGGAATGCTTGAGCCCAGGAGGTCAAGGCTATGTTAAGCTGTGATTGTACCACTGCACTCAGCCCAGGCAAGAGTGAAACCCTGACGTACATACGTACATACATAGATACATACATGTTAGAGCACAGATAGGGTGAGGGTGGATGGATGGAGGGGGAGAAGGAAGGTGAGGAGAAGGGCAGCACCACTGGAGCTGGTGTGTGGGAGATGCTCGCTGACACCCAGAGATTTGAGTAATGCAAAGAATTACAACACACAAAGAGGCAAAGAAAGAAACATTTATTTAAAAGTAAATTAGAGAGAGAAAGAGAAGGGAGACAGAAGATTCACCTTCCCAAGGTAGGGGAGGGGGCCAAAGTCAGGAAGCCTGGCGACAGCCATAGCTCAAAGAACACATGACCCCACCAGAGTTTAGCAAGGCAATGGCTGCTGGCTGTTTGTGGTTGAGTCTTTTTAACCTTTCCCCTTAATGGGGGAAGATCATTAAGGTAATTGGGTGATAGTCTGCTCCATGTTATCACAAAGGGGCAGGTACTGACATCAGGTGATGGACAACAGGCAGATGGGTGGGTGCTGCTATGGTGGAGTTTATCAGTGTCAAGTAGGTCACAAAGGGCTGATTAGGTTAACTTGGGGAGTTTGGGCCTGGAGGGGTTTTTCCTGCAAGAGGCTTGTTAGACATTTGCAATCCACAAACTTCTTGACCAAAGGTGGTGATATTATCACTTTTGTGACTTTGACCAGCCAAAGGGTGATCTTTGACCTTTCGTCTTGACAAGGAACCTAAAGGTTTACTGGAGATTATTATGCTAAACTATGACTTGAAATGTTGGACTGTCCTGGTCTTGCATCTGATGGAGATTTGCCTAGAGGGGATGGGATAGGCTGCTGCTTGTCCTGCAGTAGAATGTCTGAACGCTTTCTAATGGTTATGCTGAGGCAAAAAGACTAAACTAAGAATAAGCTAAGTTTCTTCTATAGTTTCTATAGATTTCTATACCATCTTTCAATACATAAGACCGTTAAGGCTATTCTAAAAGTCATTTTTTGTTTTGTTTTGTTTTTTTGAGTTGGAGTCCCACTCTGTCACCCAGACTGGAGTGCAGTGGCCACTCCCGGCCACCGCAGCCTCGACCTGCTGGGCTCCGGGAATCCTTCCGCCTCAGCCTTCCAAGTAGCTGGAACTTCAGGCGCGCGCAACCGCGCCCGGCTAATTTTTGATTTATTGTAGAGATGAGGTCTCACCAAGTTGCCCAGGCGGGTCTCGAACCTGCGGGCTCAGGCAATCCACTCACCTCAGCCTCCCCAAGTGCGGGATT
Organism: Tarsius wallacei; assembly: GCA_963574415.1. NCBI lineage: Eukaryota > Metazoa > Chordata > Mammalia > Primates > Tarsiidae > Tarsius > Tarsius wallacei. Next base: position 6,704 of record CAUYQG010254850.1, read on the forward strand.
ATAGGCTGAGCCACTGAGCCTGGCTAAAAAGTCGTTGTTAAATACTAGTTCTTAGAGAGTGAAAAGTGGGGTGGGAGATAGAAGTAGATGAAGAAGACATTGTCTTTCTTGGGGAAGTTGGTGAGTCAGTTATGCGAATACTTAACTCTAGGCAGAACAAAACGCACTGTAGAGGGACAGTTGGGTATTGGGCCCAGAAGATGATGGGGAAGCTGTCACAGAGGAGATGGGTGGAGTTGACCTGGATGTTGAAGGATGAGAAGAGTTCTGATAGAGGAAGAATGGGAGAAAAGACAATCTTGCCTGGGATAGGTATGGGGATTAAAGTCTGGCATGTCTGTGTAACCTGGAGCAGTTTGTTGTGATTGGAGAGAAAAGGATGAATGAAAGAATAGCTCCTGCTCATTCAGTGCCACAACACACCGGGCACTATACACAAATATCTCTGGGTTGCTTAACAACCCTATAAAACAGGTATAATCATCACCACTGTACAGGTAAGGAAACTGAAGTTAAGAGTGACAGGTCCCCTCCCCTACCTTGGGGAGGTGAATCTTCTCTCTCTCTCTAATTTACTTTTAAATAAACTATATTCTCTAATCTAAAAAAAAAAGAGTGACGGGTTTATCTGCCCAAGGTCATGCAGTGGTGAAACTGATTTGAACCCCTGAGCTGCCTACACTCTAATGCCCATGGTTTTTCTTCTGTGCTATGATTTATAGTACATACAGACTTGAATTAGCCCCTTTAGTGAAACATAAAATATAAAAATTCAAATAAATAAAAAACCTCAAACAAAAATTCAAGTAAATAAATTACAGGTAAATACTTCATAAGGAAATATATTTTGTATTTTTCATAATTATATTTACTTATGCAGTAAAACATATTTTAAATGTAAATTTTGTAGGTAAATTTTAGGTAAATATTAGGCCCTACATTATAGTCTAGAATCCACCATCCAGCAGCTGTGACTCTGGCTAATTTATCAGAACCCTGATTTCCTTATTTATAAAAGGGGATAATAATTGTGTCACTGCCTAGCCTTAGGTTGGTTATGTTCAAGTTAGATCGTAGATGTGGAAGAGGATAAAGTATGAAAGGGTCACACAGAAGGGGTTGTTACTGTCAACATACCCTTGCTCCTCCGAGAGCATACATCCGTTAAAGCCCTCACAGGTGTCTGTAAAAACGCTCACAGTCATGGCCCTTACAAGGGTTGAAATTAACAAGTTGGTCAACAGGCAAGTTGCTTCCCTGACTCAGATAACCAGCTGGGGTGGGAGGTTGCAAAGAGAGAGGGGTTGGGGAACAGGCAAGCAATTTGTCTGACTCTGCCACTGCCTGGGTGGGAGAATGCTCATGCCTGCCTTCCTGGCACTAGGGAAAGTCTGGGCCAGAGTTGAGTCGGGATGGCTGTCTCAGCGCTGAGCTAGTGTGGCCAGAGGCACCTTACGTTTGCCCCAGGAAGGATCAGGATTGTTCTAGGTGATGGGATGGGAATTGATGTGCTCTTGGGGGCCCATAAGCCCTATTGTGTATGTGGGGGAGAGGGAGCTGCTGTAGAGACTCAGCCTATTCCCTACTGCTGAAGAGAACTGTTCCTTCCTTATTCCACTGGCTTCTCTGCTTACTCAGCTGCGGCCAGCCTTAGCTCAGGATGAGCCCTCTCAAATTCATGGCTTTTGATTTCTTGCACCATCATTACTATGCTATGTGATGTTAGCTGTGTTAGGTCATGCCATCTGGGATGATAGGCATGATGACTGGGTTCCCTGCACAGCTCAGGGCCCAGCACACTGCCTAGCCCTTAGGAGGCCTCATGGAGTAAGCGTAGCCTTCCTGCTACTCGTGACGATCCATTGAGTTCAGAACACATCCAGCCACCAGTGAGATGAGCAGGTGCTCTCTAGGTAAGATCAAGATGTGGGAGGAGGCAGTAGGGCTGCAGCAGCTCATGGTGGGAAGCTCCTTGGGGCTGCATTGGGCCTTCCTGCCCCACTGGACTATCTTTTTTTCTACTTGCCAATTCTAGCCTTGGGAGTGAGTCAAGAAGCAAGATGGGCTGGTTCATGGATCTGAGCCCTGGAGGGGAGTCAAGCTTGGGACTTTGTTCTTCTTGTCGTATGCTTTTGGGAACCAGGGTCACAGGAGTTTGTTCCAGGTGAGAGAGGAAGAAGGCAGCCAAGGAGCTGTGACAAAAGCAGCCAGCTGAATCATCATTGCCCTAAGAGTAGCCTGCAGGGATTGCTTTGTCAATTGTGCAGAGCTGGGGCTGGGAGGATGCTTGCCCGGAGCCTGCTTGGAGGTGGTGATGACAGTGTGAGGAATAAATCCCCAGAAGATGCCTCCTGCCAGAGGCCTTGTGACGGCTCCTTTTTTGCTCTATACAATGAACATCTTATTCTGAGCTATAAACTTGGAGGAAGGGAAAGAACGGGCAGGGAGGAGATGAACTAAAAGTCTTTACCAGGAAAATGCCTCTGCACTTGAAGAGTTCTGCCCTTGTCTTCCCAGCCAGATTCAGTGACTCACAGTGGAGTGCTAGGGGTCAGCTCACTGCCTTCCCCTTTACCATTTGCAGGGTCACCTTTCTCAGAAAGCCCTTATCATTTGGAGAAAAAAAAAAAAAAATCACACTTTGCAGCCAGACAGACTTGGGTTTAAATTCCAGATATGCCACTTCTCAACTGTGTGAAATTGGAAACTTCTCTTATCCTCATTTTCTCATCTTAATCCATATCAATGATAGCTTTGCTGTGAGTCCTATATGTAGGCCTAACCTAGTGCTGGGCACATGATTGGTAATCAGTAAATGGTGGTTATGGTAATTCTCAGTTATTGGTCATTTAATGGGCCACTCTCTTAGGTGCTGTGTATGTAAAGATAAATAAGACGTGGCCTCTCCCCAGAGAAACTCTCAGTTTAGGAGGAGGGAGACCGTGCCTGACTAATATTTAAACATTTTTTTGTAGAGACGAGATCTTTCTATGTTGCCTAGGCTGGTCCTAAACTCCTGGGCTCAAGTGATTCTTCTGCCTAGGCCTCTCAAAGTGCTGGGATTGTAGGCATGAGCCACAGTGCCTGGCCTATGTATGTATGTATGTATGTATGTATTTAGTATGTATGTATGTATGATCTAGCTAGCTATGACTGTTGTGCTTCTCACCTAAATCTTCCCACCTGCATACATACGTGCACAGCCTTTCCTGATTTTACCTACCCCTCTAGCTACTGCCTCATCGTTCTGCCCCTGGAAAGAGTTGTCTGCACATGCTCCCTGCAATACCTCTTCTTTTATTCTCATTAAGCTTAGTCTTTTCAGCCTTTTGCCCTATCAACTATCAAAGCAATACCTGCCAGGTTCACCAATAAACTCTACTGCCAAATCCAATAGTCAAGTCTCAGTCCTTATCTTGACTTAGCAGTAGCAGTTGATATAGCTGATTATTTCATCCCCCGAAGAGGTTTTTTTTCTCTTGGATTCTGGAACATCACTCTCTTGGGTTCTCCTGTTCTCTCACTGGCTTCTCCTGCTCAGTTTCTTCTGTTGGCTCATCTTTACTCGTTCACTTTGAAGTGCCCAAGGAAGCAGCCCTTGGACTTGGCCTCTTCTGTGTCCTTGCTCCATAGCGATCTCAGATCATCTATTTGCTGACAACCTTCAAGTTATATCTTCATCCTAGACATTTCCCCTGAACTCTGCACTTATATATTCAACTATCTACTCAACAAGTTTCCTTAGATGTCTAATATATAACTCAAATGTGACAAGTTCAAAACCGAACTTCTGCTCTTCTCTCTAAAATAGCCATTCTCACTTTTGCAGAAGATGGCTCCGTGTTTCCATTTGCTAGGGCTTGACACTCCAGAGTCATTCTAGATTTGCTTTCTCTTATGTTGCAGCCAGTCTGTCAGCAAACCATGTCAGCTGTGCTTTCACAATAGGTCAAGATACTGACGACTTATTTGATTTACCAAATTCGCTCTGGTTCTGGGCAGAGGAATCTCTACTTTTAATTTTTAGAATAACTTCATAACTGGGCCTCCTGCTTATGTTCCTGCTCCTCCAGTCTGTTCTCAAGACAGCAACCAGAGTGACCATTTTAAAAGATGTAGGCTGGGTTTGGTGGCTCAGCCTGTAATCCTGCGCTTTGGGAGACTGAGGTGAGTGGATTGCCTGAGCCCGCGGGTTCGAGACCCGCCTGGGCAACTTGGTGAGACCTCATCTCTACAATAAATCAAAAATTAGCTGGGCATGGTAGCGCGCGCCTGTAGTTCCAGCTACTTGGAAGGCTGAGGTGGAAGGATCCCTGGAGCCCAGCAGGTCGAGGCTGCGGTGGCCGGGAATGGCGACTATTTGCTGACAACTCTGTCTGGGCGACAGAGTGAGACTCCAACTCAAATTAAAAAAAAAAAAAGAAAAGATGTAATATGTCATTCTTCTGTTCAAAAACGAACAAAGGCATCCCATTTCACTGAAAGCCAAAGTTCTTAGAAAGGCCTGCAGGGGGGGAGGTATCACACTACCAGACTTTAAACTTTACTA
>CAUYQG010254853.1:0-18120 GCA_963574415.1 Tarsius wallacei
CTCTTTCGCCCAGATTGGAGTTCAGTGGCCGCTCCCGGCCACCGCAGCCTCGACCTGCTGGGCTCCGGCGATCCTTCCGCCTCAGCCTTCCAAGTAGCTGGAACTACAGGCGCACGCTACCACGCCCGGCTAATTTTTTGATTTATTGTAGAGATGAAGTCTCGCCAAGTTGCCCAGGCAGGTCTTGAACCCGCGGGCTCAGGCAATCCACTCACCTCTGCCTCCCCAAGCGAGGGATTACAGGCTGAGCCACCGAGCCTGGCTTGTCCTGCCATTCCTAAAATGTGACTTTTGGCTAGGTGCGGTGGCTCATGCCTATAATCCCACCACCTTGGGAGGCCGAGGTGAGAGGATTGCCTGAGCTCACGGTTTTGAGACTAGTCTGGGCAACTTGGCAAGACCTCATCTCTACAATAAATTCAAAATTAACTGAGTGTGGTGGTGCATGCCTGTAATTCCAGCTACTTGGAAGGATGAAGCGGAAGGATTGCCTGAGCCCAGCAGGTTGAGGCTGTGGTGACCGTGAACCTGGACGACAGAGTGAGACTCCAACTCAAAAAAAATATGTGGCTTTCTCTCCTTGTTTAAGATGGCTGTTATTTTATTTTAATTTTAGATCTAGGGGGTATATGTCCAGGCTTGTTACATGGGTCTATTGCATGATGGTGCGGTTTGGGCTTCTATTGAACCCATCACTCATATGGCGAGCATGGTACCGAAAAGTTAATTTTTCAACCCTAGCCTCCTTCCCTCTCTTTTGCCTTTAGTAGTTCCCAGGGTCTGTTGTTCCCATGTTAATGTCCGTGCATACCCAGTGTTTAGTTCCACTTCTAAGTGAGAACATGCAGTAATTCATTTCCAGTTTCTGTGTTAATTTGCTTAGAATAATGCCTTCCAGCTGCATTCATGACTTAGTTCTTTTTTATGTCTGCATAGTATTCTGTGGTTTGTGTGTGTGTGTGTTTGCATGTGTACATATATATATATGTATATGTGGGTGCCAAAAACATGTATAAACGTTTTAAGAAAAAACTGTATTAAAAGTGTAATACTATATAGTGATACAAAAAGGTGAATACAAGTCACGTTTGACTTCTGCGATTATAAGAGGTGCTCAAAGGGGCTACCATCCATGTCCAGACACTTCTGATTACAGTGAATTAAAAGTAATACGTAGATAACATCTCTTAAAATGTGTGAACATTTTTTGGCACCATCTATATATACTATTCATATATATTATTTAATATAGTGTGTGTACACACTATATATACATTATTTCTATATATCACATGTTCTAAAGCGACTGTCTTAGTTCCTGCCAACACATTCATGTTACAGCCAGCGGAACGGGAGGAAGGGAGAATGAGCCCATCTCTCTTTCTTTTCAAGACCTTCTTTGGATGCTAAAACTCATGTCTGCTCACATCTAGTTGACCCAAAGTTAGTCACATGCTCACCCCAGCTAGACAGGAAGCTGAGAATTGTAGATTTCAGTTTAGACTGTCGTGTGCCAGCTAAATCTCGGAGCTCCTATTCCTAAAGGAAGAAGGGATGACATTGGATATTGGGGAGAAAATAGCATCCCCTGCTACAGCCAGAGATAAAGAAAAGACTACAGAAGATCACACAGAGAAACAAGCAAGTAAACAAACAATGATGAGGGAAATGGGATTGATTCCTCAGTAGCAACATTTTAAGCTAGAAGATGTTAGAACAATTTTACCAATGTATGGAAGGCAAAGCACTTCCATTTTATGTAAAGGAAAATAAATTAATATTCAAGTGTGAGTGTTGAAGTGGAGACATTTTTAAATCTGCAAATTCTCAGAAATAAATTGCCCTCCACGTATTCTCTCTTAGAAATATAATAAAGGCTGTGCTTCAGCTCAGGAATAGACCTGGGTTTCAAAAGAAGGAAAAGCCAACACAGGAAAATTATGAAGTGATCCCACTAGAACGGGAATCCTAGGGAGAAATGAGCTTGAATTGGAGCAGGTCTGAGCATAAGATTTTATTTTGAGACCTAGGTGGCTAGAACTGAAGCTATGATGTAAAAGGAATTTCCACTACCTATGAGAATGGAGAGTCTTAAGGCTAAGAGTTGGAGCCTTGGGCAAGAAAGAGGTTTGGCGGGAATGGGACTGGAGTTAGAACATGCTTAGATTCTTCAAGAATGCAATACTTCATGGGAAGGCTGGTGGGAAGACAGTAAGAAGACGGAAATCTCAACAAGACTTAGTAAAAAAATCTAAAGCAGAGAAGACTTGTTTGGAATTCTAGAAAGAGATATAGATATCATGCAGAGCAGTAGAAGATGAAGAATTTTGTTTAGGTAAGGATGGGGCTTGACTATCCGTAATTTCCCTTACATGGAAGGTAGATTAGAACAGCCCATATTTTTTTTATGCTTTTCTTTGGGGGATGCTGAAGGTAGTGCTGGGTGGTGAATTCACCTAGAAGGCTCAGCATGGCAAGAACTAATGTGGTCTGCTTCATGAAGACTTCCCAGGAAGAGTCTTAAAGGGTAATTACAGTCAGCCCTCAAACGATCTCTCAAGATTTAGTCAGCAGAGAAGTTTAGTCCCCCAAGTGAATAGCTGAGCTCTATGGGAGCAGTCTTGGTACTTACCTTTGCAGAGAGCAAGCTCCAAGCTGAGTCTGAGAGAATTGTGTGTGTGTGTGTGTGTGTGTGTGTGTGTGTGTGTGTGTGTGTGCACGCACATGTGTATGCAGTTTCAGGACCACAAATACATATTAATGAGTGGGAAGGAGCACAGAAAAGATGCTAGAGAGAAAGCTCTAGAAAGATATACGAAGAATGAGAGAAAATAGATGACCTTGGTAGGGCATCTTGTCCAGTTTATGATGTCTTATGAATTTACTCTAAAGGACATTTAACAGTGTTGCATTTTTACAACATTAGGCATAAAGAATGATATTATTGCCTGACATTTGACCCAGGAACCAAATCAAATTAAACTAAGACCTGCCTGAATTCAACTCTTCAGAAGATAATTTTCCATTCATGATGCATATATGCTAATTAGTTGAGAAAATGTTTTTACTTGAATGTGGACTTGTGATTTGTGAAAAGTAACATACATTCTCCTTTGCAGGATTTAAGAAAGACCATACTATAAGATAGAAGGAAAAATTTTCTTTCAGATGTGAAACATAGGCCATAAAAAACACCTATATTAGCCAGAAAAATATTACCCTAAGTATCAAAAAGGATAGGATTCTTCTGAAAGTTCAAAGATCAAGAGACTGTGGTAGGACTGTTGATTGAAACACAAATTTTAAGAATGAAAGGTTGGAGAGAATAGTGTTTCAGCTAATGACTCATAGCCTGGACTAAGATCCTACTCATATATGCCAGAATATATAGAGAAAAATGTAATTATATAATTTTTCTCTTAGAGACTAAGGAACTCTAAGGACTTTATGAAAATCTACTTTAGAGAGTTTTGTTTTGTTTTGTTTTTGGACTAAGGAGCTTTCAACCTCAATTCTGTTGAAATTTGTTCATCAGTAGTTGTTAAGCTTTCAATACATTTTGACAATAGAACATAGTCATTAATATTGTATTGTATGCCCTTGTGGCAGCCTCAACTAGGATACGCAGAAAGTGGACCCTGTGTATTTTATTAACTCATTCATTATATGAGGTGACATTGGTTATGTCAAGATTGTATAGTAGTCTATTCTGAAGTATTAAGTTTTTTCCATAAAACAGCATGAGTGCATCATGCCAAAGTAATACAAATGTGAAAGAGTATCCATCATAGAATAATAAAGGAAAGATGAAATCATTTTACAGAATGAGACACAGAATGTGTTTGCTCAAGTAGCTACCAGTTGGTTGCCTGATGACAGAACCAAGACTATACATAAAAGTCAGCTAATAAACATTTGTATTAATGGCAAAATGGCATTTCAGCCTTGCGAGTGGGATGTTGTAGGCACTACAGTGTGTAAGGGGAAGTGGACTTTTGAATATATTAGCTTTGCTCGTCTGTGGTCCTGAATTTGAATTCCAGCTTTTTCACTGTGCCATCTTGCTCATCCCTAGCACTGTATCACTCTGGGCTATAATGGACCATTTTCTTCATTTGTGAAATAAGGGGTTTGCACAAAATCGACTCCCACTTTCAAAATATCATCATATTATGATTTAAACTAAAAGAGAGCCACAGTTAATAACTGCAGCTCTGAGGATTGACTAATTCTGCGGATCAATTTCAAGAGGTCAATATCTACCTAACAGGAAGCACTATGGAAATTACTTACAATGATTATATAAGGAGGGGTCCCAACCCCTGGGCCATGGCCTGTTAGGAACCAGGCCGCACAGCAGAATGGTATTCATTTGTATTTACAGCAGATCCCCATTGCTCGCACTACTGCCTGAGCTCCGCCTTCTGTCAGATCAGCAGCGGCATTAGATTCTCATAGATACGCAAACCCTACTGTGAACTGTGCATGTGAGGGATCTAGGTTGCACGCTCCTTACGAGACTCTAAGGCCTGATAGATCTGAGGTGGAGCTGAGGCGGTGATGCAGGCACTGGGGAATGGCTACAAATACTGATTAACATTAGCAGTGAGGTTTGACTGCACAGAGACCATAAGGTGTCAATTGCTTGCAGACTCATATCAAAACCCTGTCAGTGAGTGACAAATGAGTTGATACAATTCAACTGTACAGCTGCATCTGATGGCGGGCTTGAAGTCAGAATCAGACACTTGTTTTAGTCCAGGTATGGCCCATCCATTATTTTATTTGCCACTTCTGTCCATGCCTCTTTTTTTGCATGGCAAGTTGTATAACTATTTCATTATATTTTACAAAGTAATAATAACAGGAAGAAAGTGCACAATAATGTGATGTGTTTGAATCATATCAACCCCCCCAACCCCCAGTCTGTGGAAAAATTGTCTTCCATAAAACCGGTCCCTGGTGCCAGAAAGGTTGGGGACCTCTGGTGTAAAGGATGTTTGAGAAGGAAAAAGTGACTCATAGTGCCTCTGACTGCTGGCTGTGTGAAGATAATGGGGAGTGTTTGAATCAATTGACTGACCTTGGCCGTGTTCTACGTGAGAAGGTCATTTAGAAAGCTCTTCCTGAATGAAAAGAAGAAGGGGGAAATATGTGAGACAGCAAGCTGAGTGAGGAAGAGGAATGCAGAATGCAAAGTGGGTGCATATCTGCACATATGTTCACATGCAGGCAGCCACATTTCTGTGCACGTGTGTGCCTTCCATGATTTCACTGATAGATAAAGAGACAATTAATCTATGGCTCCTTTGCTTCCTCGATATTGCTTAGCAAAAGTTTCACTTAAATACTCAAAATTGAAAAAAGTTTGTGATTTTTTTTCCCCCGGTGAAACAGAGGTGCATATAAAAGTTTCCTATTGATTTCTGACTATGGTTATAATTTCAGAATTTTAAAATTCTGGCTTTTAAGAATAAAGTTTTAAATCTCTCAGTGTTTTTAAAATGTTATATTTCTGTGTTCTTTCTACTACCCTGTGCAGGTAAAACATGGAACTAAAATACGAATATGGAAAAATATCTTTAAAAAACCTGTGGCCTGTAACCATGGACCAAACCCAGTGGAAAATTTATCCTGGGCAATGAATTGCAGAGATACATTGAACTTGAGGTTATGTGAGTACATTTGATGGAAGAGATATAGAGCTTAAGAGTTAATAACATAGATTTTTGAATCATACAGATATAGTTGGCCATCTTTCCCTACCCCCTTACCAACTGTTTGACCTTGGGCTATTAAGATTTTTAAGCCATAATTTTCTGATAGGGGAAAAGAAGTTTGTATTACTTGTCTCCTAGTGCGGTGACAATGGAAAGAGGGCATATATGGAAAGTGCTTAGCACAATGCCTGGAACAGAGTGCCCGACAGATGGTCATTACAAACATTTTAAACTTATTCTCACATAGTAGGTGCTTTTTAAAATCTTGTCAGTAGTCATGAGTTCAGGAAACCAAATATATCATGTTTATTATTGGCATAAATACAACTTCCTTAGAATGATTGGTCCCTTACTAACCCACGAAAGAATACACTATCATGCTTTCCTCTGTGGAGTTGTCTGGGAACAACTCTATTTTAAGTGATGAGGGATATGCAAGGAGTGGGGAGGTTTGACAAGAAGCAGCCTGGGTGAGAGGGGGACAACTTCCCAGGTAATGGAGGTGGAGATTTAAGAGTATATAAACATGACAGATCCCAAAGCACCAGCTTAAGACCTGTTTTTCTCTTTCCTTCTTCCCTTTTCCTTCCTTCCCTTCCCTCCTTTTTTTTTTTCTTTTGAGTCAGGGTCCCACTCTGTCGCCCAGGCTGGAGTGCAGTGGCACAATCATGGCTCACCGCAGCCTCAACCTCCTGGCTCAGGCCCGATCCTTCCACCTCAGTCTCCTGAGTAGCTGGTACTACAGATGTGTGCCAACATGCTTGGCTCGTTTTTTTGTTGTTGATATTTTGTAGAGACAAGTTCTCACTATGTTGCCCAGGATGGTCTTGAACTCCTGACTTTAAGTGATCCTCCTGCCTCTCAAAGTTCTGAGATTACAAGTACGAGCCAGCGCGCCTGGCCATCTTCCTTCCTTCCTTATGTCCTTTCTCTCCCTTTCTTTCCTTTCTATTTTTCCTTCCTCCCTCCCTCCTTCCCTCCCTCTGTTCCCCTTCCTTCCTTCCCCCACCGTCTTCTCCCGGCCTTTCCCTTCACTCCCATCCCCTTCAATTTCTTTACTCCTGTCCTAAGGAGGTGATTTCATTTAGGAAGTGACAAGCTAAACAGACTGAGCATGCCTTATGTCGGGGTAGGCATTTTTGAAATTTCTGTGCACGATCAAGCTGCTTTCTGTAAAACTTCAGGTTTCTAGGAGATGCGTCTAGAATTTCATGTTTACTTTAAAAATATTTTTCATTTGTGTTAAAAGCTGTAACCAAAACCAAGCAATAGCAAAAACAAAACAAACTCCCCAAACTCAACAACAACAACAAACACTGAAATGTGATCTTCGCCAATGCTTTGAGACTATCGGGCATGCCGTGTGCACTGGGTTTAACTGGCGTTCATGCAGATTTCAGGCGGTGGCTCTTTTTGTTTATTTATGCATATAGGTGACCTTTCTACAAATGTGTAATTGATTAGGAAGGAGGGGGTTGGGCTCTGGTCTTTCTTTGAATTCAAGCCTGCACATGTCGGCTCATGTAAAGTTATACAAGTGAGTTCACTCGTTCAGCACATGTGTACTGTGATCAATTAAACGCCAGGCCAAACTCAGGCACATCTGCACGGCTCATGCTTTTATCATGGCTTATTAGACAATTGTGCAATAACAAGCGAACTCTACACACGGCATCACGACCACATTGTACTGACGATGGTGTCCGTGTTACTTGCCCAAATCACATACACACTTAAGCGTAATTATTAAAATTGAGGTGTAATAATTGCTGTTCAAGCTAGGAATCAATAACTCATTAAGAACAGGAAATTTCAAAAGACAATAAAATTTCACATCGACATCGTAAAAATTATTAGAATCAGATGACACAGGTCAAGTTATAACAGCCTCAACGACAGTGCTCTCTCTACACAAAGTCCTCATGGTGTTTGTGAATTAAAATTTGCAAGATTCTTTGTTCTGTGAACTCTGTCGGGTTCTGAGATTCTGAAATAAAATCTTGATCAGAAAAATAAGTCTTCCAGCATCCGTTAGTGCAATTTAAACCACGTGATGTCCTTCAAAAGGTATACTTAAAAATGTAAATCTTGGCTGGGCTTGGTGGCTCAGCCTGTAATCCCGCGCTTTGGGAGGCCGAGGTGAGTAGATTGCCTGAGCCCGTGGGTTCGAGACCTGCCTGGGCAACTTGGCGAGACCTCATCTCGACAATAAATCAGAAAATTTAGCTGGGCGTGGTAGCGTACGCCTGTAGTTCCAGCTACTTGGAAGGCTAAGGCGGAAGGATCGCCAGAGCCAGCAGGTCGAGACTGCGGTGGCCAGGAGCGGCCACTGCACTCCCGTCTGGGCTACAGCGTGAGACTCCAACTCAAAAAAAAAAAAAAAAAAGAAAAGTAAATCTGTCAATAAAAATGTATTTATTGCACCATTTGAAGTTATCATGCTGTAAATAAGGGAAAAACAGAATACCAGGAAAAGACTCATTCAGTCTTATGCTATTGATTTTACAACAGTTCGGGTAGATGAGTGAGAATGAACACCTACTTGTTGCCATTGCCTTAAAATACTGTGTGCAAAGAACATTAAGAAGCCGCTTATAAGAATCATTTATTTTAAAAAAGGAAGCCATGGTTGTTCAATGGTTTCAGGCTATGAATACTGTACTTGACGCCCACTGGTTGGTTTCTAGAAGATCACACAAGTAAATAAATACAAAGGATATGTGTTCCTGGGTAAAACCCTTTAAACACATACAACAGGAAAAGTGTGTAAACTTTATGTTAATTTTTAAAATATGCCATCGAATACGTTGTCAAAAATCAACGGATGCCAAGATTAAGAAAGCAGTGGCTGGAAAAACTTTAGGAGCCGTGACTCATGTAAGAACAGTCTCCAAAATGAGTTCAAATAGTTGTGGTATGCTGTGTAGACAACCACTTGCCATTAAGAAGATTAATGAGCATCCTTCAAAACAGTGTTTGGTTTTGTGACCGGAATTGCCAATTTTTTAAGGTATACTTTATGGAATGCAGAATTTTTTTTAGCATTATTTGTGGTTATATAGATGATGAATTCCAAAATTCACTTTTCAGTTGAGGTTAGTTAGTTCTGCCAAAGCCAAATATTTCAAATGAGACAAGAAATCTTTTTTTTTTTTTCTTTCTGGTAATAGCACCATTAACAAAACCTCTCTTAAAACATGGTTGTACTTGCTTTCCTTTCTAGCTGACATTTTTAATAATCGGAAGGAACTCCATATTACAATGCCAGCCCACCATGTTAATCTCATTTACAACTGCTCATAAAAGTGTTAGCAATAAAATTGTAACTTAAAGTTTGGATTCAATACGCAAAATAAAATAAATATGATGCTTATGAAACTCTGAGTGAATATGTGATAGACACAGGCATTGAGATATATGAGATTCTTTAATGTTGTTATTGAATATTTTAAGATATACATATCTTATATATGCATACTTAGTACATATGAGTAAAATGGACATTTATTGAGAAAACCGCTTATCAAATATAATTCTGAGATAGTGTTATCCAAACTGCAGATAAAAATTTTGAACTACTCTTCTGCCAAGTTTCTGGATGGGTTTAGTTGAAGTCCTGAGCTTGCAAAGTGAAGTGTTAAAAGAATGCACAACTCTTTTGGGTAAATCAGGATTTTCTCTCCCATGCAAACAAAACAAATACAAAAACAAATTGGATATTTGTGCTGAAGTCAGACTACAACCATCAGTCATAACATCTGGTTGCAAAGTTTTAGGTACAGTCTGATAATTTTATTTTCATATTGATTGACTTTGTGAGTAAATATTATGAATTTCAACTTATAAAGTAAATTCTTACCAAAATATACACTTGTATATTTTTTTATATTGGAGTCTCTGTCCAAGATTTTATTTTATTTCATTTCACTTTTTTACTTTCTTTTTAAAACTTTTATAACCATGCTGTTTTTCATTTATATTTATTGACCATCTATTATGTGCCAGTAACAGTCTAGGTTCTGGGGATTTAAGAGTAGACAAACCAGCAAGGCCTCCGATTACATAAAGCCTATATACCTTGAGTAAAAAAACATAATAATAAATTACTGCTAAATTAAAAAAAAATATGACCCTATAGTTTCACTCCTACGACAGGGACCATCTAGCCTGAATCTGCAAATTCTTCTTTTCCTAGGGATTCTTGGCAATGGAGCAGAACTTTTGGAGAAATTTGGGACTGAACAGAGAGCAGACTTTAGAATTAAAACAGAGGAAGCAAAGAATATATTGGTTCAGAGTGAACTGTCCAGAACCTAAGCTTGAAAGTCTGGGATTTACTGTGTAGGGCCAGAAAAAAAATGACAAAAAATTTAAAAAAAATTTTTAAAAGTTCAAAGCATTTATAATAGCTGCAGTTCATAGTAGTTTAAAAGTTCTCAACATACCTAAAAATTAATCAGCAAATATTTATTAATCACCAGTACATTCCTAGGGACTCCTTAAAGTCTTAAACCTTAAGAAGTTTGGAACTAACTCTAAAACAAAACTTGCCATATATCATGCCAGACATAAACATATGCAAACTATCTATAAAGCACCTCTTAGAATCTATAGATAAATCTAAAGTGACGCTAAGGTAAAGCAAAGAAATGTACTTTGTGCTTTCTTGTCCTTTTTTGGAGTGGAAATTCAAGAAAGAAGTGCCCAAGAAATATCTGCATCTCATGAAGATGTCCAGGAACATGACTAAGAATGAATGTAGTCGAGAGATTACTGTCATAATGACAGAGCCATAAAATAATAAAAGTGTGTGTATATATGGGTACATACTAGTGTAACTTTTCTGGTTAAACAAGCAAAGATCACAAAGTTTGGGATAGGGATTAGCAAACTTTTCTTGTCCAGAGTCACAGAGTAAACCTTTTGGGCTTTGTGGGCCACGTGGTTTCTTTTGGAAATACCAACTCTAACTTTGTAGTACAAAAGGCAGTCCCAACAACCATGTCAATAATTGGGCGGGGCTGTATTTCATTAGAACTTTATTTGTAAAATCAAGTAGCAGGCTGGATTTGGCCCACAGACCGTAGATTTCCAGCCCCTCTTCTAGGAGACACCTCAGATGTGGCTATTTCCAACATGTGGCAGGACAACTATGAGTGTGCAGGGTTGGCATGACAACTTGTTGAGCCATGGGGGATTCCAATCAAGACATAGAGGCCATTGCTTTTAGGGAGTGGTGATTGGAAATTAATGGCTAGACCCGATATGCAACCCTCCAGAATGCCAGAGTATGTCTCAGTCATCAGTAGCAAAAAGACCAGAGGAGGCAGCTAGTCATGCCAAAGGGGTCCAGAGGATACCAGGGTATTTGAGGCCTTCTGTAGCTATGCGGTATTGAGTCATGCACACTTGGTCATCTCTGTTAGTCCATTCCTGCTGCTATAACAAAATACCTGAGAATGGGTAATTTATAAAAAACATAAATATGTTTCTCATAGTTTTGGGGGCTGGGAAGTCAAAAATTAAGGTGTCCCCAGTCTTGGTGTCTGGTGAGGGCCTAGTCTCCGCTTTCTAAGATGGTATGTTGAACACCATGGCCTCATAGGGTGAAAAGCTGAAGACAAAAGGGGCAATGCTGAGTGAAGCTTCTTTTATAAGGGCATTAATCCTATTCATGGGGTGGAACCCTCATGACTTAATCCTACATCTCCTAAAGGCTCTACCTCTTATTACTATCAAATTGGCAATTAAGTCTCAAAGTATGAATTTTAGAGGATGCATTCAGACCCTAACAACCTTCTTGGCCACTATTTGAGGGGACCCCCCTGCAAAAAAAACCCTGGAACTGTGGGTGGGTGTTGGGGTTTTTCAAATTATTTGTTTGTTTTTGTATGTGTTTTTGTTTTTGTAGGATAGGTTCCAGGATAGGTCTCCAGGAACACACTGGCATCAGTGTACCAGCTAGTGATATTGTGAGAGGCTGTGTTCCATTTCAGTGAATGTTTTTTAGAGGTTCTTTCAACACATGTTCCATTTCAGTGAATGTTTTTTAGAGATTCTTTCAACACGTTTGCCCATTTCCTGAGTGACTTACGAGTGTACCTTCCCACACTGCACTGAGTATTCAGCAGTTTTTGACCAAAAACACCATGGACCCCATACTCTACCCTCCCTATTTACCTGATCTCATCCCAAGCAACTTCTTTTTTTTTTATTTCCCCAGATGAGAATAGCCCTCAAAGGGAAATACTTTGTCAATGTATACAAGATGAAACAAACAAACAAAAAAACCCTGCAGAAGCACTAAAAGGCATCAAAATTGACGAGTTCAAAAACTGTTTTGAACAGTGGAAAAATCATCTCAATAGGTGTATTGCATCCAACAGAGAACACTTTGAAGTTGACTAAAGTTTAAACATGTAGGAATAAAAACACAATTTTTTAATAAATAAATTCCAGGTTTTGGGGGGTTCCCCCTCATATACCCAGACATCATCCTGGCGAGAAGCAGAGGGGGAGAAGGCAATCTAAAAAACTTTGTGTTTACTGAACAGGCTAAGCTACTAAGTGCAATAAGACTGAGTTTACTGAACTGCATTATATTTAATTTCCTATCCCCTTGCTGCCCAGGAGAGAGAGGTTAATGGGAAGAGTTTGGAAGCTTATGGGAAAATTGCTATAAGCAATAGAAAAATAAAACCTCTGTTCTGTTCGCATGTCTGTATGTAGTATTAGTGAATTTGTTGTCTTACTAGTAGCATTTTAGTGTTGAGAAGCTGTTTCCTGGGACAGACACGGCCATGTTAATTCTTATCTCTCAACCCATATTTTTTTTTTTTTTTTTTTTGAGTTGGAGTCTCACTCTGTCGCCCAGACTCGAGTGCAGCGGCCGCTCCCGGCCACCACAGCCTCGACCTGCTGGGCTCCGGCGATCCTTCCGCCTCAGCCTTCCAAGTAGCTGGAATTACAGGCACGCGCTACCACGCCCGGCTAATTTTTTGATTTGATTTATTGTAGAGATGAGGTCTTGCTTGCCCAGGTGGGTCTCGAACCCGCGGGCTCAGGCAATCCACTCACCTCAGCCTCCCAAAGGCGCGGGATTACAGGCTGAACCACCGAGCCTGGCTCAACCCATATTTTGATACTCGTGGAGGTTAGGCATGAAAACGGGAGAAGAACCAGAAATATCTTCTACTCATTCCTACCAGCCAACAATAGTTTGATGGGCTTTTACCTTCTATCTCTAATGCTATAGTTTCTTTTTCCTATTCCAGATACAAAATTCTGATGCTTAACACAATTTTAAGAGACACACATGCCTCCCTTGACTCTGATTTTGATACTCTCCTCTAGAAGATCTTGACTCCTTTCTTTCCCGTCAGGTCTTCCCTAACCTGCTCACTCACTCTCTCCTACCCTCAGGTAGTAAGAATCACTGATCCATCAATATACTACTCAATTAAGGGCACTTGACACTGCATAATGGAAGAAGAACTTTTCTAGGAACATACTTCTACTTGAGTAGATTATTGATAGTTTTAAAAATAGTTTAATCCCTGTTATGGGTTGGATTGTGTCCCTCCACCCCCCAATGGTGAAGTCTTAACCTCGTGTACCTGTAAATATTGACCCTGTAGGGAAGTAGGGTCTTTGCAGAAGATCAAGTTAAGATGATACCATTAGGATGGGTCCTAATCCAATGTGACCGCTATCCTTATAAAAGGGGATATTTGGACTCAGAGACAGGTACAGAGAGAAGGCAATGTGAAGGCATGAAAAACACCATCTATAAGCCGAAAATGCCTGAAACCCTCAGAAGCTAGGAGAGCTGCCTAGAACAGATTATTACTCAGCCCCCAGAAAGAACCAACCTTGCTGACCTCTGCATTTTGCACTTCTAGACTCCACAACTGTGAGACAATACTTTGTGTTTAAGCCACCCAGTTTGTGGTATTTTGTTATGGCAGCCATAGGAAAGTAATATGACCATAATTCAGTGTTTTTCATTGAAGATTATTCAAAAGTTTAAGAGCCAAGGCTTCCAGTGAGCATGTATGACTAAGGTTTCACCCAAAGTCACCCCCATAATTCCTAGAGAGGACCTGCCAAACATCTTATTGAACACATTGAACTAATTCTACATATTTCCACCCACCTCTGGGTAAAAATTCATTTCTAATGACATTTGTATGTGCGTATGTATAAATCATAATTGAAAAGTATCATCAAATGCTTCTGCTTCTTTTCAGGGCAGAACCCCTGGTCCTGAATCTGACTCTTCTTCCACGCTGTGGCCCAAAGTCTTGGAAAAATGCCTCGAGGTAATAAAGGGAGCTCCCAACCCTCATACTCTCCCCCCTTCCCCTGTTAAATTCTTAGCATTTCTTCCCTGAAGTCAAAAGAAAAAAAGATTGCCTTCAGAGCAAAAGAGAAACACAGATTAAGTAATTATCCTGTTAATTTTAAGGGTATAATTTTAGGCCCTGAGGTGGATACTTTTTATTGGAATTATCCAGTTTGGCTGGGTAGAGAAAGCCAAAGAAAACACCAGTGTGACAGACTTTTGTTTGGTTCCAAATTTGTGGCTTCTGCCCTTTCAGAGAGTGGTTTGAGCTTTGAGGACGAGCTCTTGGCGTTGCCAGGTATTCCATTAGAGCACAAGGATATTTTTGTGCTATTCTTTAGCATGCATGCATGGCATTGTGTAAGCTGTACCACAGGGAACAAGGCGTGATTAAAAACATTTGTGGCTCATCGTTAAATATAGAAATCATTATAATTGGATTAATTTAGGAAATACAGTGATGCCTGAGTTTCCCCTTGAGAGCCA
The DNA here is from genome assembly GCA_963574415.1 of Tarsius wallacei. Classification (NCBI taxonomy): domain Eukaryota; kingdom Metazoa; phylum Chordata; class Mammalia; order Primates; family Tarsiidae; genus Tarsius; species Tarsius wallacei. Next base: position 14,551 of record CAUYQG010254853.1, read on the forward strand.
AGTGTACATTAAGAGCTAAAATTTTCAAAAGGTACAGAGTTAACTTTCTTTCATAAAAAAATATGGATTCATAATTCAGACTCCCTGGATCCCAGGCTGCAGTCAAGACAGCATAATGTCTACATGCCAGGTTGGGTGACCATTTTACCTGAGTCGAATCTATCTTCTTTCGAACCTCAGAATATGGATTTCCACCAGCGAATCTAGCACTGCTCTGTGAAAATTTGGTCCTAGAGGTAAAACCGGACCTCTGAAAACGTCACTGGAAGCAGTAACCTCAATCCTAATAGAAAAAAGGGGAATAGCTGGTGCAGGAAATTTAAGTGATGGAGTAGTCACATAACAAAATACTTTCAACATATCTTTTGTATTGTAATGTTACTCATGACATGCCTATCAGTAATATTGTCAGAGGCTGTAATTGAAGAGATGTATTAATTATTATCAGGTACCTCGAACACTCTTACAGCTGGTGGAGTGATGCCTTCATAAAATGATGACATAGATGTTGACTGGTGTGCAGGGGACTGAGAAGATCAACTTTTTTTGCAGTAGGTTAAAATACTTGGGCTTTGGATCGGATTTCCTTTTAGCGAGATTCTTAAACTGCTGGATGGAGAAGCTACTGGAGAGAAAATGTCCAGCTTTCCTTTCTCCTTCGCCTCCGACCCTCCACATTTCCATCTGCTCTGGGAAACGAAAAATGTAGAACACATTGTGGTTAACAAGCCCCGTGGCCGGGGTTGGGAGGACCGGTGTGGGTCTTGGTTCTCCCCCTGTGTTCCCGCTTCAAGGCTGTCCCCTCCAGGCCTGTGGCCCACTCTCCCATTCTGCGTGTCGGAACAAGACAAGTCGTGATCCATTCCGGCAGCTCCAAGCCTGCCTCCTGCTTGCACCATCCTCCCTTACAAGCTGCAATTTGGTGGAGACAGGGAGTGGGTTGGTACAGGAAAGAAGTCGATTCCCTGCAAGTTGGAAAAGGGCTTTTTGATATTCAGCTGTTGTTTTTAATTGAAATTGGGAAAATATGTGCGGAATGAAACTTGGTTATTCTCAACTTCATTCCTTGCCCAATAATTTGAGATAGTTCCTGGAATGATAATAAACTCTCTTGTATAGCCTTTTCTTGGGTCGGAGTCTATTTGGCAAAGGTGGGAGTCAAAATAAATCCTTCCCAGCAGCAGCAATAGGGTGGCACCGGTGCTGCTATGAACGTCTCCCTAGATGATTTTAAATGATTCCAGCAGAACGGGGTAGGCAGTGGAGAAGTGGTGGTAGCAATGGGGACCCCCTGCCCCGAGAAATGGGGGCACAGAGATGGGAAGAGTCTGTCATTTTCCTGTGGCAGATCCTTTCTATTTAGGAATATGAGGATTTTTCTAGAACCACATTTATATCATTATCTCCTGATGACTCCTGACAATCTTCAATTATTGAAAGCTCAGCTTTCAATTATTAAAAACTCAGCTAAGTGTTCACTTTTATTGTATGAAACAAGACTAGAGGCAAAAAAAAAAAAAGCAACTAACAGTTGGCTTTAGACTAGCTCTGGTGAAGATTTGATCTTGGTCAGATGTGATCTGATTTCCCACTCATGGCATTTTTTGGTGGGGGGGTTGTCAAAATTACTGGCATGGGTTGTTAATCCAATTACAAGAATGTTATATTATCAAAATTTGATCTTCATTATTTCAGGATTTTTTTTTTAGTGACCTATCAAAATTATACTTAAAAAGTTTCAGCTGTGTTTATTTTGAAGGTGTTATTTTTTATACTGAAGCCTATGTGCATATTTGGAAGTTTCCAGATACCTTAGTAATCATTCGTGTGTCGCCAAGTGATCTCTGCATATAGGTACCCATCTTTTCACATCTTTCTCTTCTCTTGTTTCACCCACGTCTACACACATGCATAAGCTACCCACAGTGATTGTAATGTTTTTACTGATTTAGGTCTATACATTTGTTTTTGAGTCAGAGTATCTCTCTGTTGCCCAGGCTGGAGGGCAGTGACACAGTCATGGCTCACTCTAACCTCAACCTCCTGGACTCAGGCAATCCTTGCACCTCAGCCTCCCGAGTAGCTGGTGCACACCACCACTCCCGGCTAATGTTTTTGACTTACTGTAGAGATGAGGTCTTACTATGTTCTCAGGCTGATCTCAAACTCCTGAGCTCAGGCAGTCTACTGGCCTTGGCCTTCCAAAGTGTTGGGATTACAGGTGTAAGCCACCATGCCCAGCCTAAATTTGAAAATGCCTCTTTCTTTGCTCACCTAGCAGCAAAATGTTTTGGTGCTAAAATTTATCATTGACATCAGAGAAAGGAGAGTGAGATTTTCCCAAGTATTTAGTGCTGGGAAATTTTTGTGTGTGTGTGAAGTTGTTCAATTAGTGAGATCTGTCTAGTATCACTAAAAATATTAATCTATTATAACCTTTCACTTCTTCCAAAGGAATTTAAAGAGTAATACTGTTCTTCCAAGTCTTAGAACATTGAATGTTATAACTCTTATTCAATTTTTTCCTGTGAAACTCAAGGAACTGAAAAATTAAGTTGCCCAAGCTATTTTTTAAAAACTCAACTTCCCACGTGAATATCTCTTTTTTCTCTAGAACTTTTGTCTTTTTTGAACTAATTTTTGCCCTCACACAATTTGCCTTCAGTGCATAGAACATACCATTTGAAAAATTTGAAGCAGAGAGAGTAAGCTGATTGTAAGGATTCCTACATCCGTCACCCCCCAGTTCATGCTTTTACGGTGTTACTGACTTTCCATCTCCAAATTACATTATGGCAATTTTCAGAGGGGCCAAGCAGAAGTATAGCATAATGGTTAACAAAACGGATTCTGAGGTTTGAAAGATCAATTCAGAAATCCCGATCAGTTCATTTTAGGCAAATCACTTAATGTCTCTCTTCCTTCATTTTGTCATCTATAAAAATGAATATAATGATAGTATCAATCTCATTGACCTGAGGATTAAGTGAGATATTATAAGGAATTTGTCTCATGCATACTAAGTACTCTCTAAATGTAAGCTATTAATAAGATGTTGGTTTGTCACTAAAAAGGTACCAGAGGTTTGGTCCAAAAATAGAATTCTTTTTTTGTTGTTGGACACAGTATTTTGCTTTCCCAGTTTAATTGATTAATTTAGAGCTAACATGCTAGTTTATTCCAGTTAGTGTATATTCCGATGGTGGTGTTTTCCAGGGGACATCACCAGTTTATCATAGCATGTGCACAAAGATAATTGCATTAAAAGAGACATGGTATGCCGGGCTCGGTGGCTCAGCCTGTAATCCCGCGCCTTTGGGAGGCTGAGGTGAGTGGATTGCCTGAGCCCGTGGGTTCGAGACCCGCCTGGGCGAGCGAGACCTCATCTCTACAATAAATCAAAAAATTAGTCGGGCGTGGTAGGGCGCACCTGTAGTTCCAGCTACTTGGAAGGCTGAGGCGGAAGGATCGCCGGAGCCCAGCAGGTCGAGGCTGCGGTGGCCGGGAGCGGCCACTGCACTCTAGTCTGGGCGACAGAGTGAGACTCCAACTCAAAAAAAAAAAAAAAAA